>APFE030337347.1:81126-119377 GCA_000404065.3 Pinus taeda | reverse complement strand
TATATATATATATATATCCAAAGAAAAATTAATCGATAAATAAAACGGGGTCAACAATAGAATATCGGGCTTGGGCCCATTAAACAAATAAAAAAAATGCTAAAAGGAGTTAAGAACGGAAAGGATGATAAAATACATAAAAATCACGAAGGATCAAGAAAATAAACTCAAATGAAGAATAAATGAACAACAAATATTATAAAAATGATGTCAATATCTACATAGAAAAACAAACAAACAAAATAAATCCCAAAAAGAAGCCTAAAAAACTAGGAGGACAAAACAGGGACCCAACTTCTACTTATATTCCAACCATCACCTCTATTCAAATTATTGGGTCTTTTTTCAATTTCTAGGGCCTCTCTCAATTTATGATAATGGAAATGACTAACCTATTATATTTTAATAATTTAATGAAATAATATCATTATTTAAATATTTTTTCAAAAACTAACCGTTTAATATAGTCGTTACTTAATAATATTTGTTTTTAATATATTAATATATTAATATTATAATTTAAACGTTATTGTTCAAATAAAGTCATTACTTGAAATTATGTCTCTACATTACTCTCTATTTAAGCCTTTGCCATGTTGTGCCTCTTCATTTGGTCCTGATGATGAACCACACTTGGTTCGAAACACATCGGCCAAAAAATTCTCTCATGTGATTTATACTGAAAGACTTTGCTTAATAATAATTATTGTTAACTATATGATTATTTAATAAATCTAAAATTAAAGTTAGTTAATAAATCTTATCAATAAATACTATAGTTAACACTAAAGTAAATAATGTTATATACATTCATAATATATGCCTACAAGTAACTTCTACCACCAAACCATATAAATAAGGTAACGTAGACCCACTGTCTCTAGTTACACAGTTGTCAAAGGTAGTCTTTATATAACAAGAGGAATGTCAGTCACCCTATTACATCATTTACTGCCCTCGTTGTATCAATAGACTTAGGTAGTTATTGTGGGATGCAGGTCCATCTAGAGGAACCCAAGGGTGAGTGATAGCTCCCACTCACAGATGCAATTGAAGGAACTCTCACTATCTTGATTACTAGTAATTATGAGAGAGATCAAAGTCAAAAAATTGTCAAGGACATCCCTAAAATTCCATACACCATCAGACGGTAAGCTAAACTAGACAATTCTGCCTACGGGTTGAAAGATGCCGCACTTGAAGGACCTTTAGGACAATGACTATATATAGTTATGTCATCTCTTATTTGTTTGCTTTTGAAAAGGATCTCTTTACTACGCTCACATTTGTGGCATAGCTTTATAGATTACATAGAAGTTAAAAGATTCCTCCCTTAGAATTTAAGGATTTCTAAATGTGTTGGAGTTTAAATTGGTGGTTGTAGAACTTATTGTTTTATCTTCCACTCGAAGCATGCTGGTTATGTGATTAATTTGAGGCAGTGTCATATTTTGAGATGGCAAATAGTCATTATCCTTATTGTATCGCGGAAAGTGTTTTGCACAATATTTTAACACGAGCTTCGTACACGCTTTCCACTTTTTAATGTAAAATCAATGACAACTAGTTGAGCATTGCCAAACTCGTCTGTTTTGGCCATGCATTTTTATTTTTTGTTTGATTCTTTTCAATTCGTAGCTCCATTAAATTTTTCTTTGATGAACTCAATTTTTTTCGCTTCAAAATGAAAGATAAATATCCAATCGAAATTATCCATGGTAATATTGAGAGGGTTCTTGTGGTTTATTCGTGATGTAGAGAGGAGTTTAGAAGGAAGTCAAGAAAGATCCCTTTGAAACATTTTGTGCCTCCAATCTATGCTTTAATTCTTCCTCTCGGTAAGATTCACTTTTCAATTTCATCTTCGATTGGTTGCTTATCAAAAAGTTTTTGGGTTTTCCTCATACGTTGAGGGGGTCCTCTCAAAATGATGGGTTTCATTGCGATACTACCAGTATGTGTGATTCTTATAATTAAGATAACATTGAAGAGGCAACCCGTTTGTACGAGATCACTTATTTGTGAGCTTGTTTATTGTATGTATGTGTATATCCGTGCATGTTTACTACTTGCTCCTATATATTTGTATGCGTTTATTGTATGCAGAGTTCTCATAGGCATTCAGGATAATCTCCGTTAGATAGGTACATGATCTCTAACACTCTATGAGATGGGAAATTATGACCATTGTTTTTGGATGAATGTTATTTTAACTGAATTGATCATAGCTAAGATTTTAAGACAATATAAGTGTGGTAATAGAAAAGCACAAATAGTTGGGAAGCAAAACTAGTGAGGTGCTTTATTGATCTCTAAAAGATGCATTACATATAATTTCGAATGTCATTGTATAATATATAAATCCTACTCTAATAGGATAGTAAGATAGCGCGAAAAAAGGTTTGTCTTAAAATTTTATATTGTTTTTAAGGTTAATTAAAGTAGAATTAATTTATAATGTGAAAGAATACTACAATTATAATATATATACTATATATATATATATATATATATATATATATATATATATATATATATATATATATATATATATAACGTAATTTGGTTGTTTCTATATCTACATTCTAATACCTTTAATAATAAAATTTATAATACATCTTTTTCAATGCAATAAAATTCTTCATAAATTAGAATATTATATGAGTCATTTAAAATTTAAATTTAAATTAATTTTCAATATATAAAGTTTCATTAAAAAAATCAAAGTTTAGTTTTAAAATTATTTTTATTTTATTAAAGGTTTATATAAATGTTTAATTTAAATTCATTCGATTAGGATGCGGGTCGATGTCAGAGAGGTCAGGCTGGGAGTTGATATGTGTAGTACGAGGGCCATAACGACTGACGCCCCCCACATGCTCAAGGCAGGGGGTGCGGTGTCCTTTGGAATGAATGCATGGATGGTAAGTGAGTGAGGTGGTGGGGAAGAAAATAAGGTAGGGTGGTCGAGAAGGCAAGGCCATTCGACGTGCAGGGCAGGTGAGAACGGTTGTGGATAAGTGAGGTGATTCAGAGCCGGGGAAGCTCGACAGCAAGAGAGGAACCTTGGTCGTGAACAAAAGCCTGAATCGAGTATGTAATTTGTTCATGTCTCTATGTTGATTCTATGATCCGGTTGGGGTTCTGCTAGGGGGAAGGGAGGCGCAAGCGCCCGACACAATGGGGATTAGAATTTTATGGGTGGAAATGGTGGTGGCAAGGGCATGCCATGGCCTGGTTCTACATTTTTATTCTCTTCCAATTTAGTCAAAACTGTGGATGTGGAATGGGCAAGTGCAGGCTGTGAAGCTATGCTAGTCTATGCTTAGTTTTTAGGGCCAGGGGGATAAGGGAGAGCACCATTATAATTCCAGGGGGGGCGGGAGCTGTAGAGAGAGGCAGGAAAGAGCTGAGGGCAGGGGGATGGGAATACAACCATGGCAGTAGGATTCAAAGAAACCACTAGGAAAGTGGGAACCCGCATGTCACTAAAGGCAAAGCTAGGAACCTTGTGTGGCAAAATTACCGGAGGGACAAGCCAAGCCACGACTCTCATCTACTGGTTGAGGGTGCAAGAAGATGGAATAATTGCAGGTGTCCTGCCATGCTCTAGAAGGGCCTGTGGGCTCGGGTTGAGACACATTGGGACGACCGACATATAATCCATAACAAGGGGGAGGGGTACTGTGATGGGGCCTGGGAGAAGAGTCTAAAACCCACCCCCCTCTGGCATGTGCGGGCTCTGGGTTACCCTTACACTCACGCAGACAAGTATGGAAGAGAGGAAATTCATGAATGGCAAAGGTGGTGTGTTGAGAAAAGTTCGATGAATCTAACTTCGTTTGGGTGTCAACAAGGCTCTACTAAACAGGTTATGGCTTGAGTGGCGAGAGGACGTGGGCACGGTAGGAGAGGCCCAACCCCTTGGACAAATAAGGGGTCGAGCACATCAGAAGCTCGCAGGGGTCGTAAATCTGTAGAGCACCTCATCGCAGAGGCAGCATCGGCATACTGAGATGGGATAGACGCGGGAATTTATAAGTTGATGGAAGACCGGGAAGCGGAGATTAAGCAAGAAAGCAAGTCCAAGGATGAGCTGGACAATTGGAGGGAATTGGTCCCAGATCTAGGGAATACTCGAGGGAGAATTACTCAGTTTAAACATACACTCTACCTGTATTACTTAATGAAGATCCTACTTGGTAAGGTGATGGAACAAATCTCTGTGGGGATGGCGGTTACAGTCTAGTGGCGGTCGAATTACAAAAAAGATATGGAGAAAATTATTTTCTAGCTGCACAAACAGGACATCAAGACGGATAGGATCGACTGCCACATCCCTTGCATTATGGAGTTGTATGGAATGTCAGGGGCTACAGCTGAAGCTCTTGCTCCCATTGCACCTGCCTCTGAGGAGCAGAAAGACTAGATTCCCTCATGCATAATTTTGGTTTATGTGGCTAGCTTTTAATTTTCCTATTGCATATGTTAGTTTTTACAGTTATGTAGTATCTGGACATGAGATCGAGACCTATCTATCCTGACTAGAGAGACTGAAACAATTATGTTTTTGGATGGCTTATAACGTTGATTGGTGGCCAACAGACTTGGTTTCCCCTCGGGGCAAGTTGAGGCCACTCGGTTAATCTGTGTGGTGTAAATTTGCCTAATATATAATAGAAAATGGAATGGACCTGCCAAGATTAACAAAAAAAAAAGAATGTTTAATTTAAATTCAAAGTCAAACTGAATTAGTTGAAAGGAGTTATAAATGAGTGAATGCGGTTTAGGGTGATATTGCAAGAGATATTCAAATATTACTCTATATTCTAATTCCCATGTTTCACATGCAAAATAAATGCATCTCATTATCATTATCAACGTTGATTACTTATATTTTTATATTGAATATATTTCATTACTATGTCGATAGGCATGTCTGTTTTCAAATAGTGCTTCCAAAATTTTAATTTAATTATCAATAGTTATTAGATGTATGGTAGGGATTCAACCTCTGCGAAATATTCTAGAATATTCTTAGTAGTATTCACAGATCAAAGGATCCTCGTAAGTAACAAAACTAAACACTTTAATTGGAATTTGTCCAATGGTCAAAGGAGTTACATATTACTTTACCCACCTTATTTCGACACCCCAACCTTCATGTTAGGGAGAGCTGACCATATTTTTTGGAACCATAATGTTTGTGGCAATGAGGATTGACAATTAATTATTTTGCTAGCACCTCCACCTTTACAATTATGAAATATGCCCATTGAGATGTGGAACTGCATCCTTATTATTGAAGGAAGGCAAGATTCTATGACATTTTTACTCTTAAAAGACAAGCAGACTCCCATCTTCACAAATGGGGAAGGTAACCCATCGTTAGATACTATCAAATTCTATTTCACCTTCAGGTGGAGTGTTGGAATGTGACTGTTAAATGAGTTTGAAGTCTAAGTTACATATTTGGGATAGATCAATGGCTCACATCTAATCTAAAGTTGAGGTTAACTCGACATCTCACATCTATTCTATTGATGATATTAGATTGGGAGCTCACTCTCAAAGTAAAAGGCATATACAAAGGGGAGAGGAAATCTTGAACGACATGAGACCGTTCTTGTAAATAGAATAGAACACTACACTCACTTTTGAGGCAATACAAAAGGTGAAAGGATAGTTTAAGCAATGGTTCTTCCTATTAGGGTTTTCCACTTAAAAGCTATGTTTATTTTGCATTCGTTTGATTGATTTTGTTGTATTTATTTGGTTTTTCTAACAATATCACTATGGTGTCTAAGAAAACGAAACAAAGGATTAGAGATCCCACACTTGCATATGAGATGGACTAAAATGATAATGTTATCCAATACATGAAGTTTCATGTAACTTTGTTGTGCGGCAAACCTTTTGAAATTACTTTCTCATCTCTTCTGAACTTTCAACATATGCTTTGAAGTTGCTAGGTCAATTTCACAAGAAACAATTCTTTCGAAAAGATGGTTAAGTTTCGAACCATTTTGGCATCAATTGAGATAACTCTCGGGAACTATATCTTCTCATCATGGTAACTTTTAACTACAGACTTTGTTGGCCCTCCTTTCAAACAGTGAAATTGCATAAATTAGGCCATGTCTAAAATCCTATGTTTCACTTTTCCATGCCTCTATGATAAATGGTGATGTTATTTCCCACTCCCTCTCATCACCACAAATATCGTCTCTTCAATATCACTACCACTTTCAATGGTTCTCACTAGATTAATGGACTTTTGTCTATCTTGATGATTTGGGTTTCTTGGGGCATAATGAATATTTGGAAACATTTGAGAATTTCTTCATTCACAAGATGTATTTTATTGATTTTCACCTCATTTATTGTCGGAATTACTACTTTCTTTAATATTTATAATTCATGTAATGCTCTACCTTGACATGATAACGAGGGAGGTCAATATTTCCCTCCTAGGGCTGAGGTAAGATGACATAAACACCAATATTCCCAACGTCAACTCGCCCACTAAACTACATGTTCCCATTAGGAATTCCTAGAGTAAGAGCTTTGACTAGCTTCTTCTTCAATGGATCAAAAGATTCCTAAGAATCATTCGAGAATAAAAAATCAACATCCTTTTAGTGAAGTTTATGCATAATTAAAAGTAATTCCATAATAACACCTTATGTACTTCCTACAACCCCTCGTGTCCTTGACGAGGTTCAGCTTTGCTTTTGGTTTATTGGTGGGATCTTGATCTCATCCATGCAGTCATATTTCAAATCATCATCGCACCTAGCATGGCCGATTAGGATGCTTCTAGAAGTTGTAGATATACACTTATTGGTCTTCAATGACAAACATCCACTGAGAATCTAGGTTGCCTTGCCTTGGACAAATTCTAGCAGTTCGCTGATTAATTATTGATGCAAACATACTACCACATCTATGAATTTTTAAAGTTTTAAATTTAAATGTCTTTAAAATTACTTCCATTTATATCTAAATGTGTGTCATTGTATTTAAATTGATTTGGATACTCAAGTCTCATTAAAGAGACCCATGTTCGAGTCCAAGAAAGAGAATCTATTTCACAAACGCCTTTACAATAACAAAAAAAATCTTCCATTTTAAAGCTTTTACGAGGAGGACAACGTTTATTCTAATGCCTTTACAATGACCGTAAATTGATCACTTTTTGAGCTCTCACAACAAGGGGAATGTCTTTTTCCTTGTCTTCTTGTAATGAATAATTGGATGAAGGGGAGACTTCGAATAGACATAGTCATTGTTTACTTCATTGTTTTTATGTTATCAATATGTTGTACCATTGTAAATATGTCGCACCTTGAAGGTCAATTTGATCTTTTTCATGTGAGTGAGCGTGTGCTTATATTTCATCTCCAAAAACATATTGCCGGAATCTTCATCTTGAGATTGAAAGTGGTCCTTTGAGAGTTCTATGCGATGGATAACTTTGAACGGACCTCGTCCTCTCATAGCCCCCTCTGGAGCCTTTTTCTTGAATCCACGGGGATTTGGTTGTGCCAAGTCAAGGATCATGGATGTTTTTGCAACGTTCAGGACTGTCGTGCACTGAAAGTGGGAAAGTGCGATCAAGTTTTTGATTCCAAGTCATAGGTGCTCGTGATTTGTTTCAATACAAAACCTTGTTTTACCTTTGTCTCAAACTTCTCCTTAATTTTAACCACATATCTTGTAAGGATTCTGGACACCACATATCTCCACAATGGTATGATATTGTCCACTTTGGGCCTAAGCCCTCATGGATTTGCTTTTGGACTTACCCCAAAAGGCCTCATACCAATGGAGTTATTTTTCCATCCTTATATACCCATGATCCTCCCCACTTCTAGTCAATGTGGGACTTTGGTCGTATACCCAACAATCCTCCCCTCGAACAAAGGACCATCGAGCCTCCCCTCAAACGATTATTCATCTGTCCACTCTCTACCAACCAGGATTCTCCACTCCAATGCGTTGGAAGCACACGCCTTACATGGAACACCACCAGCCTCGAGAGCTTGCTCTATCCCAAGTCAACTCCTCTTCACCGTGTTGGGACCAGGACACATCCATGAAGAATCGAGAGCACACCGCCTGTCTAACCGAGCTCATCCACATATCCCATCGTGATATTACTGGGGCCCACCACCTTCGTTCGGCATTCTGAGGATTCATCCACTTAGCTAACTTCGGGGCATGGCTCCGATACCACTTGTAAGGACTTTAGACACCACATATCTCCACAATGGTATGATATTGTCCACTTTGGGCCTAAACCCTCATGGATTTGCTTTTGGACTTACCCCAAAAGGCCTCATACCAATGGAGATATTTGTCCATCCTTATATACCCATGATCCTCCCCTCTTCTAGTCAATGTGGGACTTTGGTCGTATATCCAACATTTATTGCTCATTAATGTCCGCGTCCTAATTTAGGAAGAAAGCTTCTAGTGTGGAAAGCCTTTAAATTGTGAAAATGCCGATTTTGTGATTTGCGAAGAAATATCATAGATCGCATTATCGCATTATGTTTGTATGCTTTCATTATCATTTTTTTTTGTTTGTGCGAGATGCAAAATGTGGGTAGCTTACTATCGTCTCTAAAACATAGCTCATTTGTTAGGTTTTCTTGTGTCAAGCACTTTTTATTAAGCGACACACCTAAATACTCGTTTGTGACGTATCTTGGGAGTGGGTTTGGGTCTCAATCGCATTTCGCAATCTCGCCAGATGGTAAGTTTGCGATGTTTTTTTTTAATGCCTGAAATGTGATGCGATAAGGGATATGTTGTCATTGCAATTTCGCATCTCACACATTTTAAGGTAACTCATTAAGGTGTGACTTCTAAAGATAGTGATATGTGATGTGGGCCTTAGTTTTAATAAGAAATGCCTTAGGACTTAGTTTATATAAGAAATGTATGAGTTTTGAAGTGTTTTAGCGTGAAGTCCTCTTTTGATCGCTTTTCACTAGATTTGGTGGATTAGCAAGGCTTTCAATCATGCTTGATCGTGTGATATGTAGGAAAGCCAGACATCTACTAGTTTTTCGAAAAGGTGTTTGGTTGATATCTTGTTTTATTCCAAAATTTAATAAGGAAAATGCCTAAATGCTAAACTTATTTTTGGAAGGATTTTTTAAAGGGTCCCCATTTATTAATGTAATATTGACTACTACTATTAACAAATGGGGGGTTGTTGAGTAGCACAACAAAGTCATAACCTTCAACTCCACCAGAGGTTAGAGCACAACGTGAAGCCGTTGTGAAGGATGGGGTCGCCATCGTAGATGCTGCGGTGGTGGAATGCACTGCACTCTTCGAGCAATATATGTAGGTACTTACGACTCTTCAAGAATATCCTAACATGTAGAGATTAAACATAGAGGCCCAGGAGTTGCAGTAACAATATGATGAGGCAAGAGCAATGACGTGCACCGTCGCTATAGCGCAAAGATTGGTAAAGCTGAAAGAGGCAAAGTAATTGCTCGAACAGGTGGAAGAAACACAACAGAAAGAGAAAGTCCTCAAGGCCTGATTGGGGCCTTGGCTCGATGAGGCCTATGTTATGTCCGCCACCATTGGGGAGAAGTTGGAAAGCCTGTAGAGGACGCTATAGAAGATTCAGGAAGATAGCACAGGACCAGCAACAGAGCAGTTGGTGGAGCAGATTAAGCAGGCAGCCACGCAGAGCGAAAATGAGGTAGCAGTAGTGAAATTCAAGTTGGGGAGGTCTCCATAATAAGTTCTTCATGCCAATAGAGTCACTCGAGGGCAAGTCACGATATTTGTGTTGGGGACTTGTTAGGATAGGGTTCCCTGCGGTCAAATTTGGGGTAGAAAGCCCAAGTTTTTGTTATGTAAAGTGTAAAGTGTCATAAAAGGTTTTTCCCTTCTTTTATGTAAGTTGTGTTGGCTTTAGTAGATCTACCCATGGTTCATAGACCATCGGATTATTTAAAAAGGAGAGTCTTAGAGAGTCTAAGGCAGTTCAGTTCATGATATTGATGAAGACGAAGGTACTGGGTTAGTAGAAGTGAAAAGTGAAGAGTATTAGAGTAGAAGAGAGGCTCTTCAGCTGAGTGCGCAAAGGCCTAGAGTAGAGTCTGCAACTGAGTGCATGGACCCCTACAGCTGAGTGTGCAAGGTAGCCTTGAGTCTGTAAGTAGAACTGAAGTACAATAAAGAGATTATTCTAGAAATATCTATGTTTTGTCCATTAACTTCTGTTATGAATGGATGTGTTTATGTTATGATGAATAATGGGGTTATGATTTAATATTGTATTGATGCATGATTCTGCATGTTTTACATTGTTATAAGAACGAAAGTAATACTATATGTTTACGTGAAGAATATCTTAATGCATCTTAAAGTTATCAAACACTTAATCTGATCTGGGTAGATACAAAGATAGGAACAATTACAGAGGTGCGTAAGTGGTTGATTCACCTATTTAGGGTTCGCGGAAGATAGTCATATACCTTCACGAAGATCTAGAGATCAATTAAGATAATTATATCGATAAGCCCTAAAGGATTATCGATCTGTGAAGGTAGAGTTAGGCCATAAAATGACATTACACTAGTCTATGGGTGTGGAAACTTGGTTCCAGCATCCCCCCATACTGCTTCGAGTGAGAATTTAGTCTGTGCTGTGTGGATTGATGTCGAAAGGGCCATTAGTGTAGGGATTTTTATGGGAAAAATAACTCCCAACCTGGGTAGGGACCCACTAAGCCAACACGTAGCCAAATCACAACTTCATCATCCTTCGATACTTCTTCTAGTCTGCAAAACTATTCTTATGTGTACCTTACCATCCTGTAGGTGTAGCCATCATCGCAATGTCCAATTCCTGGAATCGATGCTCCTTCAGTACATCCCTTTCAAATCCATCATGAAACAAATTCACATCTTCTAAGACATCATAATATGGTAATTTTCATACCTCAGTGGATATACACCGGAGTGATTTAGTAATTCTATTGCATCGCAACATTGATACTTCATGCAATCTATTCTGCCAATGCTTGAGCTCCTTATCTGAATCCGAGTTGCAAGAGTTTTCCTTTTCCAATGTAATTCTTCCGTTCATCATAGGATTGATCCAATCCTCGTTCTGCTCAGTAAGATTATAAATCCATTCAATATCATCCTCCTCATAGTAATCTCAAACTGGTTCAGTATACTGTGCACCCTCTGCTGGTTCCAATGGAACAATGACTCTTAGTTCCTTCTTTTCAAACATCATGCTTCACTTCTTCAGGTTGATGACCACATTCATATTAAATGCCCAATCAATTCCAAGTAGCACCGGATAGGGATTACTATCATCCACTATTTCAATTATCTCAAAATCAGTTATAGCACACGCCACTTTAATGTCTACAGTTACTCCATGTAAGCATCCCATAGGAATAATTTTTGGTTGGTTCACCATTTGCAGCTGAATTGGGTACCACTGTAGCGCCAACTTTCTCGTTCTTTCCCAGGTATTTTTAGGAAAAAGATTCGCATCAGATCCCAAATCTAGGATCACTTGGTCCATTCAAATTCTCTGATTTGTGTAGTTAATCTCATCTCCTGACCAATCATTTTCTTACTTTGGTCTACTTTATGCATTATGTGTTGTTCAAGTAGTGACTTACCCTTGCCAGCATAGTTGTCTATTAATTATTACAGTCCATCCACTGCTTTCTAGTCACTCAAGATCATCATGCAGGTTTGTAAGAGGGATGCCAACACTAATTTGTTTCCTGCGCAGCAATGACCTCTTCAGGCTTCTCCATTTTTGCACTATTATTATTTGATGTGGAAGCTCCTGAATCCAAAAATCTCTTTTTCACCTCCATAAATTTTTCTTTTGCCTTATGCAAATAAAATTCAGTATCTTTTTCAGCAGCCTTGCGCACCCAAGGATTCTCTTCTGGCTCTTTCCCTATGGTTTTATCTTCTGCAGTAGTTATACTACTCTGCGTAACTATATTAACGTTGGGGATATCCTCGTGTGGTTCTGACCTCATCATATGGATGTTCTGAGTGGGTTTTTGGTTCTTAATCTTTTTCATCTTTTCAATGAGTATAGGGTAATCCTCTATTATGTGGTCAAACTGTCAGCAATATTGACAAGAGGGGCATGTCGAGTTTTGACAATCTCATGCAAAGTGGCCTATCCGTGACCTCTTCTAGCTCCTCCCCCTTGTCCTCTTCCTCATCCCTGGAATCCTCCACACGCTACAGGTGCACCTTGATCCTACTGCAGACGAGTCTCAAATTATATTCTATATGTCAGAGTTATGTCCATCGTTAACTCACAACTCCGACAATTGCATTCATCATGGCCTACAGACTTAAAGAAATTGAAGAATAGTTGTTGGGGAGTCTGTATGAACTTTTGCAACAAATGAAAATTGTCTTTCGAGTGTTTTCCTATTATTTGGCATATAACACACCATGGAACTACCCCGTTACTTAATCCAATGGAATTTTCTAGCTTCAAGGGGATAGGACCTCCGCCTCTAATATAACGGGAAATGATCCTTGTCATGATGATGCAGGAGCATCTGGACGACAGGGTGAAGACCGAAATGGGACACACGAAGTTTCAGAAAAAGACTGGGAAGACTAAGCAAATCGACAAGGGACAGCAAGACTGTCAGTTTCTTTTTAATTTAATTTTATTTCTTTTGTCAGAGTCAACTACAGTTATTTAGAATCTCTGCTAGTTAATTTTTAATTAGTTTATTTTTATAGCTGTCAGTGAAAATTGTAATAAGTAGAATTAGTTTATTTCAAATAATGTACATAGTCACCTTTGTGGGGCAAGTGACAAGAGTAGTTAGAAGTCAGGTTTATAACTGATAAACAAGGAACTGAATGAACTCAGTTACCTAACTGTTTGTAAACGGGTAAGGGGACAGTTACCAACCAAATCCTCTCGGAGGTACAAAAGACCAAATCAAATGTATTACAGGGGTTCAGTTCAGCAGTGAAGAAAGGAGAAAATAGAAACATTGTCATTGTTTAAGAAAAGAACTTCATTCCTCTTATTATATTTTTCCTCTTCTAGAAATTATTGTACACGACAGAGTAAATTTATTTTCTGAGTAAATCTTTACTTCTGAGAATTTAAACTTTTCTGTACATTACTGTAATTAAAACAGCAGTATCGAAAGACTTTAATCCATAGTCAAATATATGTAAACAATTGCACAGGACAGTGAACATGCAGGCGAACAAACATAAGGAGTAGTTTCCAGTTACCGCGTACAGAGTTACCGCATACAAACAACAAATACAGCTAACCAAGTATGGAGTGAGACGCAGGCAAAACTACAACAAGTAACCAGATAAAGGAGCGAACGAACAAGTCCGGGTAAGGCACCGAACCCAAAATAATTGAAATTGAATTCGAAGATAAACAGATGCATATATATTATAATGTCGGTCTGAGCCAAAAATAAATTAGTTACAGTCAACCATATGACGAGGGTCGAACCCTCTACGCTTTAAAACAAGCGTGACCACAGAGAATTACACCGAGCCCATACATCGTTCAAAGACAAGTAACAGACCCTATAGAGGCCGAAGCCTACAACAGACTAATGCAAACAGACAGTGCCGTGTAAGGCCAAAAACATCAGAAATCCTTTTTTCTAAAAGACCGATATCATATCTAGTTACAGGCAGACGAAATATCAGGACAAACGACAAACAGAAAAGACGCAGAACTACCCGGGAACGCGAGGCCACCGATTATTGCAGTCACCCACAGTACCGCCACCTGCAACAGTCAACAGTACAAATGCATGAGTTAGGGTTTGGGAAAGAAACACAAACAAAAACCCCGTGACTTATTGAGTGCCAAGCTTTAACAGAGGAAAGAAATGAAACAAATGAATGAGTAAGGGTTACGAGGGAGAAGAATGTATACCTGAAAGTGGGTGGACGCCATGATGCCGAGAACCCACCTGACCACAGAGGAGCCAGAGAGGTTAGCAGAGATTCAATAAACAAAAAACGAAACTATAGCAGGGAAAATCAACTTACTGTTTGGAAGAGTTGAATGCCGAGGTTGAGAGTAACAGGTCCTCGAATGCACGCTGTTCTGGAGCAGAGCAAGGTCGTCGAGGCGGGAAATAACCAAAGAAATACCATGTGTTCACCAACATACCAGCAAGCTTAGCTGAGGAGCAAGTTAACAGAGAAACCCGAGAGAAAACCATTGACAGAGACGCGGAACCAGAGCCAAACTTACCAGAGTAACCGAGAAACAGAGGTACCGACGGAACCACGGTGGAAAACCACATCCTCCGACCAGAAAATCACCAAACACGACCACACACAGATAAATTCCTCCAAATACAGAGCCGCACCAAAAATCAGTTGCAGAGCGTCGAGTTCATGACACAAATGACCAAACGCGCGAAAGACATCGACCATAAACCGGAACGGAGGATTAGGGTTAACCCCTAATCGAGGCGGACAGGTGTAGGCTGGAGGAGAGGCGAGGTACGAGGGGTAGGTCAACCAAGTACAGGTACAACAAATGGTCGGACTAACCAAAGCCGATTGGAAATCAAACAAAATCAATTCGCCAAATCCGAAAGGTACCGGGTGGAGCAAGTCGAGGTAGGGCCACGTGGACGGGCCACATCACATGACCATTCCCTTTGCATTTTAAGCACCACACTTTAGAATGGTTCTTTGGATCTCTTTCCCCTTTTTGAGATCCTACAAATCCATATGTAGGCTAGCCAACTACGACTGAATCTACTGCACTCCCAGATTCATATCCTGAAAGGGTGAAGCCTCCATCTTCATAGAAATTTCCAATTCTTTAGTCTACGATCCAAGATTTTGCTATGACAAAGGTAATCTCAAATGATGTAACAACGAAGCAATATACCAATGCTTATGTTTCTCATCTGATATCTGTAGATTAACCTCTTGTAGCGGACATTTCAACCTTTGATGAAAATCCCATGCAAATTCATTCACATTCTTCTTAATTAACTAGGCTTGAGACTTATGTCTTCTTAATTCATTATTCAACGCATCTTCTGTGCCTTTTAATGATGCAGTTGGATGAGTCATATTGTACTTAATATACCAACTGAATGCCCTATCTTACAATGTTGTGACCAATTGTTCTTTCTTTAGGTCATCATTCATTATCTCCTGTGACTTCCACACAACATCTTCTACAAACCAAAATTGATCAGGGTCTTCTGTCCCCAGACCCTTGAATATAGGCATCTTCATAGTGTTAGCCATACTAAATAACGAAGGTTGAGGTGGAGGTGGAGGCGTAGGTGTAGGTGTGTGAGGTGGGGTAATGGTGAGGGTGGAGTGGATGGATGTGGTATTCCCATAATGCCCTGATCTATTGACTGCGACGCACCTCAGGGTGTATTTGAACTATTATTTTTGTCTTCACTATCGAATTCTCCCAAGAGAGGATTGTACTAAGCATTTGTATCTAGATAGTTTCTGAAATGTTTCCCACTTTGCATAGCTCGCGTTGAATCTTGTCTAAAAATCAATTTAGTGGCATAACCCATTTCTTTCACAATAGCATTTTAATCCAAGTTTTCAAAGACTTTAGATACTTACCTATTGGCTCTTTGAAAAACCAGTGTTTAGCTTCGCTATAACTGGAGAACGTATCAATCACAAACTTGGCAATAAATCCACCCAGAATACTATCGATCCAATAATCAACAACCTTCGACCTTATTTTTTGATCCTTCTAGGTGCTTCACTAACTCTGGAGTCCACATAATAGGATTATCCAAATTCCAGGTAGGTTGACCATCCACAATTTAGCCAACCATTCGTATGATTCACATGGAAAAGAGCAGAAGAAAACTTTGTGTTCCTCTGTATATAGGTATCTTTACAACCACTCTTCTTTTGGTAGGTGCGGGTTCCTATTTTCTTGAGCTACAAACTCATGCAACTTCGGACCTATCCACTTCTCAATATCCTTCGTAGTTGGTATCCACTTATGCCACATCACACATTCCTTAGAGAGATCCTGGTCCCACCAACAAAACCATTTCTTGGCTTGAGGGGGCTTGGACCCAGGTTTGGAGTTAGCTACGCTAACCAACAAAACTCTACACTACCAACCCTTTCGGCAATAACCTATGTAGCATAGGTCGCAGTCTCCCCCGAGGTAGTATTTGGGGATGCACAAATAGTTCTTCAAAATAAGTATTTTATTATGCTTCAGATCTTCAATTACAATTTTTTCCAACCTTGTGCACACAGCTGCAGGGACTCGGGAACTTAGTTGCAGACTTACCAAGCTCTCCGCGCACATAGATGCAAGAGCCTTCCCCTTCGCCCAAGTACAAAATAGGTAAAATCAGACCCAAATCATGCACTATTATTCTTGTATTCTCTTATGACTCTCCTATGAATCCATTTTACATTCTTCTTCATTACAATACCATGGTCCGCGAAGCATGGGTGAGTCTCAAGATAACTTGAATCTAACAAAATAAAGGGATTTGAGCTTCCTAAATCCCCCTATGACTCCCATCAACTTGCGCTACTCGTGCTCCACTCCTCAAAACATGAAGACTTTACAATATTTAACAAAAATGAACAAAATTTGACCCAAGGGACCCCATCCCAACACCCATGCAATGAAGGGGGAACTTGCCACCCCCCTCTAACCCCCAAAATTTGTTACTGGGGTTAGTCATGGAAATAATATAACACACAACCAACATATCTAAATAGTCATCTAATAATACATGAATCCACAACATGGATGCAACCATCCAAATAGAAGGGATAATGTGCATGGATCCATGACATGGACGCAACCATCCGAATAAAAAGGATCATATATATGGACCTATGGTATGGTTGCGACCATCCGTATACAGGGAAACATGTGTGCAATAATGAATAACTCATAACTCCATGCAACCTGGATTTTATCAGATGGAATCCAAGTCTTGAGCTCCATCCCAATCCGATCAATGTACAGATTCTAGCATGTGAATAGATGTGTCGAAGTCGAACATAATAGAAAACAAAACAATTACCAGTCAATGATGTAAACCATTAACATGCACGAGAGGAACCTGCAATAATTCCAATGGTTCTCAAGGTAGAAAACACAATCCACGAGGTTGAATAACGAAGCTGAAGTCAAACACCCACAAAATCTTTCGATCGAAGGAAAATGATGTGAACCTATCGTCAAACGCAAAGATATTTCCATGGAGGCATGCAATATCCAAGGTACTAGAAGGGAGTTTCTAGATCATCTTCATGGATAATGAGCTAAAGTCGAGAGAAAGTGACCCCCAGTGGAGTTTCCATTTTTTTTGTGAAGATAAATACCTTCTACAGACATCAGCGATCTCTCTAGCCCAATGAGTGGGTCTACAAAAAACTAAACAAACTAATGTAGACTTTCCTAGCTTACACCAAAAAATAAATACATAGATAAACCTACCTTGCTCTGATGTTAATGATCAATCCTTTGATGATGATCTCGATCCCTTAGCTTCCAGGCTCACTCATCGCTATTCCTTGCATCCAAATACCTATAAGAGAGATCAAAAGACAATAAGAGATACAAGAGCATACATAGTATATATCAAACATAAACTACTTGATAGATCAAGGAGTATCAAGCTAAATGCGTAAATATTTAGACATTTATGGAAAGTGCGCATCAGATGTATATATTAATGAATCGAAATGGTAATCATACAACCATTGCTTGATGTTGGAGACCTCCTTTTGGGTGGAATTTGAAGTCCAATCCAAGCCTCTGCAAGCACTCCTTCTCCAAGTTAGATGGGTAGCATTTGGGCATAATATTAACATAGAAATGTAGGAAATCAATGACCAACCATTTGGGGATGGAGGGGACTTGATTTATAGGAAGGGAGAGGGAGATAGGGATCCTCAAAAGAGGGAGGAAGGTCCACATCTCAAGGGGAAGCCCCTTAAAGGTAGGATCAAGAGCTCCAAATGGGAGAGATCGACCATATCTCTACCCAACATCCAACTCGCTGTTCTCGAAGTTCCTAGCATGTGAAGCTTCTCCTCTATTTTGGGAAAACCTACCAGAAGAGGTTCAACGTAGGATTTCATATCAAAACCCATGCTGGCAACGCTAGGTGAAAGAAATGCAACCTGCTATCAACACGGGTAAGTAGTGGAGCATAGAGCGATGATCCTAAAATTTAGGGTTTCAATCAACCTTTTCCATAATTGACTCAGGGCAGTTTTTCTTCCATTCTTTAGGGATGTTTTAGTATGTGTTTCATGATGAGTACACTTCACAGTTGTCAACATTTTGACACTTCGGGATGTGGAACAGGAAGCGTGATAAAATACTGTGTAACAAGTAAGATCAACTCATTCACAAAAATATAACCTCTTGAAAAAACCAAAATATGCTTATATACATTGTGCGACACTTAACATGTGAAAATATGACACTTTTCTTTTCTTGCAAAAGTTACCAAAA
Organism: Pinus taeda; assembly: GCA_000404065.3. Taxonomy (NCBI): domain Eukaryota; kingdom Viridiplantae; phylum Streptophyta; class Pinopsida; order Pinales; family Pinaceae; genus Pinus; species Pinus taeda. The sequence continues at coordinate 100,843 of APFE030337347.1, read as the reverse complement.
CACTTGAAGAAAACACATGGAATGGATTTCAATGTTTGCAATGACAATATACAAGACTAAGGTAGGCTCCAAATTTGGGTGAAGGCCAAGATTTGGAGCGTGTTGTACCAACGACAACAAGTTGATACACATATAATTCAAGTAAACTTATAAACTGATAAAAAGAAAACACCTATTTCATAAATGAACACATAGCGATATCAACATTCCATAAATACAATTAAATATTTGTGATAATGTATGTATGTTATGGATGTAAATTTGTAAAATTAATAAGGAGGAGGAGGACAAGTCATACCATACTTTGTAAATTAGCATATCCAAGAGAGTGTAAGGTGTATAATTGATCCATAAATTACCATGGATAATCCAATGGACAATTTTTCACAACAAATCTACTAAAATGTATTCAAAAATCTGAAATATACACAATAAGAGTTTATTTATCATATTTTTGGATTTGTAAATTATTATTTATTGTGTATGCATGAAATTTATAATTGTGCAAAACATAGTGAAAATTTAAATAAAAGTCACATACCACAAATTAACACAAGATATAACTCAAGAAACCCTTTTGGAAGAAAACCCAGTTAAAAGGTGAGGTTCTTCCACTCTCTTTCTCTAAATGGGAAATGGATGCAAGTACAAACAAGTGAGTGGCCTATGGGATATTACAGTAAACAAATCCTCTTTGTTTTCTCTCTCCCTATCCACTCTCAACGAATTTTCTCATGTATGGAACAATATACTCTTGAATAGAATGAAATCCATGTTCCTCCTAGTGTCCTGGTTATAACACAACTCGATAGTGTACTAGGGGTTAAGTTTGACTCCAACTCTTAACTATAATTAAAATATGGAATTTTTTATAGTATTCTTCATCATGATCACATAGATATCCCATTTTCCATGAATAATGGGGGCTGATGTGGCATCCACTTGAATTATGGTGTCGAAAATAAGAAGGTCAACTTTTGAGTGACATACATTTTGCATACAAACTCCGATTGAGGAAATTATTGCACCGTTGGGAAGGTGTCAATGTATAATAGTGAAAAATGATGTTTCATTTAAGTAGAATTTTTTTACCCCAAAAAAAATTCCATTTGACACCACATACTACTTCTAAATGGTTTCGACCCCAATTCAACAAACTGGTATTCACTAGTAAAAATGGTAATGTGAGCTAATTCCTCCACTGTTTTGACTTTGAAAACATCAATATGGATGGAAAATTATATGATGATCCAATCCATATCACACCTCCCCATTTTGGGAGGATTTTGGTCCCCAAAATCTTCTATTGAATTAGGTGAGGAAATTTTTCCTCTGTGTTCTCTTGCGTGTAACATTTAGCTTTGCTTGGAAGTTTTGCTTTAAATGAAATATGGTAAAATTCATGCTACCCATATCCTATAGTTATATTCCTCTTTTAGCAAAAATGTATCCTATGTGAATTCTTCTTGAGAGTCTAGTTCCAAATCCTCTAGAGAAGGTAGGATTTGCTCCTCTTAATGCACATGTATGGTAGTAGATTGAGTCTATAGGCATTATATCCCACTTTTTCCACTATGTTGGAGGGACTATATCACAAAATACTTGATTTTTTACTAGGAATTTGTAGCATTTTCTTGTTCAATTATAACCATACTCTATCTCCCACCTTGAAGGACTTATCTATTCATTGTTGATTATGCTTGGCCTTATATTTTTCCTATGACTTTTTCCCTACCTTTTATACATGCATATGGATTTTCCTAAAATTCTCAATAAATTTTTATGCCCTTAAGGAATCCCCTATAATATCCTCCCTTACGCTTCCTTGCTATCCATATGTAGTATCCAAAGGCGAAGGTGGAAAATATCTAAGTAAAGTTTCAATTGGGGACTTACCAATAGGAGTGTGACTACTTTTTTATAAAAGTGACACACACACACACACACACACACACACACACACAATATTTTCATCACAAGATTTTGGATGCTTTTGATCTTAACACTTCAAAAGATGCACCAAAGTCTCATTGACTACTTCTCTTTTCCCATCTATTCGTGGATGGAATGTTGTAGACCTCTTAAAATTTATGTCCATATTATTCCATAATGTATTCCAAAAAACACTAAGAAATCTTGTGTCCCTATGTTGGGCATGGCCCAACTTGGTCCAAGTTTTGGGTAAAAGGCCCCACAAAAGAAGGAGAAGATTGCGTGAAGTTGGCAAAGATATATTCATCTCGTAGACTTTTATGGCTTTTGGGATGGGATAAATCCCTTATTTTGTAATGGGTATCATGTAGTAGTCCTTGTTTTATGGATCCATGGTATGTGGACGATGGTTTTTGTATAGATGAAATGTATAAAAGGACATGTAATACCTTAGTGAAAGGTAATCAATCATGAAGCAAGAAATGAAATAGCATCGAGTCTTTGTATTTCGCGTCTGTAGTATGTAGTTTTGGATAAGGCTCCATAGTTGAGTGCATAGAGACCTTGAAGACTCTGTAGCTGAGTGCACAGACCACCTGCAACTAGGTGCATAGGTTAGAGAAGTGAATTTAATTGAAGATTTGTTTAATAAATAAGAAGGTTTGGAAAAGTACTATATCTCTATATATGTTAATTGTCTACTGTTATGTATCTGATTATGTATGCTTTCTACTAAATTATGTGAAGACTTGTAATATATACGATTATGTGTTAGAATTTATGAGATTCTGTAAATTAATAATCTGTGTGAAGTTAATATGCATGCAAAGTTATAATATTGATATACAGTAGAAGCAAATACACAATGCCACTTCGCAGATATCCCTTCGATTGCGGAAACCTGGTTTTGCAACCTCCCATAACTACTTTGAGTGAGACTGTGACCTACTCGCAGGTCACTACCAAAAGGGCCAGTAGTTGAGGGTTTTGTTGGTGTGTAGCACACTCTGAACTTGGGTCAAGCCCCATCAAACCAAAAAATGGTTTTGTTGCTAGGACAAGGATCTTCTTAAAGGGATATGATTTGGCATCCATCAAAGAAATAACTCTAGGAGTTGGTTGAATAGAAAGAAATAAAATTTGTAGAAAAAGAGAACAGAAACCTGCAGTTATCTACTGAAACTTGGTTGGAGAGATATATCTTTGAAGATCAATACAAAATTTTCTTTGGTTCCATTGAATTTCTTGAGTGGATATCTAAGTTAGTTGAGCATAAGAACTATTTTAAAGGCGATGAACCTAAGAAGTGGAACCCTGATTTGATACAACAACTTAAGAGAATCGATAACAGTATCTCAAGGGCTGTTGATTTATGGATCAATATGATTTTGCGAGGATTTATCACTGAGTTTGCGATTGACTAAATCATGTCCTATAGCGAAGCTGAAAGAAGATTCTTCAAAGGACCATGAGGTAAGTTTTTAAATTCTCTGAAGATCTAGATTAAAATGCTATTGTGTGAAAAGGGGATTCTGTGGATGTAGTTAGATTAATGTTTGGGAAAAGAAGAAATAAGCCAGAACAAGGAGCTACACGAAGTGGAAAATGATATAGAATAGATTCAAAGAATTCTATTGAGGCTGACTATAGCTCTTTGTTGGGGCCTGAGAATGAAGAATAAATAAGTAACCCTACAACCCCCCTATATTACCCCACCCATCCTGAAGGCGCGGTGAAGTCAGGGGCTGAAACGAATTAGGGCATCTTTGGGATTCCCTATCCATCCACCCTTCTCACACCCCATCCCCCTCCCCATACTTCCACTACACATCCACCTCCAGTTCCATCTCCACCTAGCCCCCTGAGAAGAAGAATGGCTAATGACATTAAGATACTTGTCTTTAGAGGATTGGTAATAGAGGACCCTGACCAGTTTTGGTTCGTAGCTGATGTAGTATGGATGGAAAGACAAATTAATAATGATGGTGTAAAGAAAGTGCAACTTGTCACATCGTTGAGGGAGAGGGCACTAACATGGTATATGAAATACTCTATGAGTAAGCTAAATTTTATGTTTGATGAAATTAAGAAGGCCTTAGTATCAGAGTTCAAGAAACCAAAATCAAAATCACAGTGTGTCATAGAGTTGAAAGAGATCAAGCAAGCACCAAACAAATCTATGTGGGAATTGGATCAATGATTCAAGGTTTAGATGGGTCAAGTGATCCTTGAGATACCCCCATAACATCATAAGGAATGGTTCATAATTACAGTATTACCACATATTAGGTTACAACTAACACAAGATCGGGACATAGGTTGAAGCATTGGAGACCTCGATGAAGTTGGAAGCCTCGCCAGTTGAAGGTACTCACACAAGAGTACAAAAGTTACAAAATCAACTAGCTACATTGACCCTGGAATTGTAGGATCTAAAGAAAGGTAAAGAAGTCAGACTAGAAAGATCAGAATTTTGGTGTACGAAGTGAAAATTAGAAGGTCATTATAAAGATTAATGCCCAATAATTAGAGATTACATTGCAAATCGAGCACTTAATCTAGTAAATCTGGGTCTGTGGTGCGAAATTTGTAGGAAGCGAGGTAAGCTTCGCTCTGAAGACTTTTATCTACTACAAAAATATATACAGACCCCGAAACAACTATTTTGTAACTTCTATAGATCAATAGGCCATGATGAAAAAAATTGCCGAAGTTATGAATTAATGATGGAGTGCACTACTGATAGTTATAGATTGTAAGTTGAAGGACATGCACATGAAGAGAAAGGCTAGCATGTTGGACGAGGAGGATTTAAAGGAGGAGGAGGAGGAGGAGGAGGAGGATGAATTCGTTGAGGACGAGGATAGATTCTATACTATAACTGTGGACATGAAGGACACTTCTCGAGAGGCTGTCAGAACATGATGACAACCTACAATTACTGTAAGGATTTTGATCATGTCATAGAAGAATGTCCCATCCTCATCATGAAGATGTAGGAGAAAATAAACCAACTACCTATAGCAAATGTCCAAATGATGACTGCTAAGACAAGAGAAGATTAACCACACATCGACATTGTAATAAGAAGTGGAACCACCATTAGGAATGATAAGGCTGATGTAAAAGAGGAAGCTAAAACCACATGGATAAGGAAAAACACCAAAAAGGCTCTTGTATTTGATATCTTGAAGGAAAATCAAGCATTCATGAAGGTGAGGCAAAGATTTATGGATGATGGGGCCTCACCTCTACTATGAAACCAAATCAGAAGGATAACCATGAAGTAGTACTGGTTGCGACAGAAGAGGTGGATCCAAATGTTTTGAAGTCTTTTCTATAGACCTGCATGAAGTTGTTGAGGAATCAGAAGGTTGTGGAGGGATTATAGGAACTGATATACTGCTTGTTGGCTTGATGGGCCCTAACCGAGGTTCAGCGTTAGTTAGCCAAGCAAATCCCTACACTACTGGCCCTTTTGGCATCAGCTCAAGGACTGAAATCTCACTCGAAGCAGTATTGGGGGATGTAGGAACCAAGTTTCCACACCCTGAGATCATTGTGATGTCGATCAATACTCCCTGATCCAGCCTTCATGCAGATCGATAAGCTTTTAAGGCTTATCGATGTTCCTTCTCTCTCGTCCTTTAGTACCTCTGCGATGGTACCCAACTAACCTTCACGCAGCCCTAACCCAAGGTCCAGGCACTTACGCACCTCTGTGACTGCGTTACTATATAAGTTCCCAAGTTATCTTAAGTGTTACCTAATCTACCATGCCTTTATAGTTACATTTGCATAATCCTTTATTCTTGCTTACATTCATTTAATAGATATAATAAAATACATTCATGCATTAAATAAGCATTATAATGTAAACCCAGATCACATCATAATATAATCAATTGCATTAAATAGAGACAAAATACACAACAATTTGAAAAATACTTCTCTTTATTGATATCTCAAGTTCAGTACAAACTCAATCCACCCTGCGCACATAGCTGCAGGGGTCACACACTCAGCTGCAGACTTCCACCCTAGGCTTTTACACACTCAACTACAGAGCCTCTACCTATGCTAAAACCCGAGAACACTTAGAACTTCTTACCTCAAAATATTTCTTACTTCCCTTCTTAGACTCGTATGACACACCCTTTTTATACAATCCCATGGTCCGTGTACCATGGGTAGATCTTTACAACTAACATGAGACTTCACAAAACAAGGGAAGACAAACCTTTGACCTCTTCATGCTCCGTGACCACAAAATGTGGAGGCCTTACATCTTTATTATAAAATTTGGGCCTTCTGTCCCAAAACATGGGCTTTTAGCCCCAAAAATAGCTCTTGGGGGAACCCGTTCCCAAGAGGCCTCAAACACAAACATGGTGACTCGCCCTCGAGTCACTCTGCAGGTGTAGAGGTCTTGGTGCAAAGACCCCCAACTCGACCTGTATGATTGCTACCTCAGTGGTGCACTACACGATTGCCTTCTTTATTTCCTAAACCAACTACTCTGTTGCTGGCCCTGCACTATCAACCTGAAGCTTTTGTTGAGTCTCTTACAGACTAGCCAACTTGCCTTCAATGGAGGCCGTGATCAAGTAGGCCTCTTTGTGTTGAGTTGCATCTACCTCCTCTTTAAATGCCTTGGCCTCCTGTAGCTTCGCAAGTCTCTATGTTAGGGCAATAGTATGCACTGTCCCTTTTACCTCATTGTAGCGCTGTTGCATCTCTCGCCCCTCTGTTTCCAGCCTCTGCACAGTAGGGTCTTCTTGTAGGCTGGTTAGTACTTCAAACGACTGGTCAAAAATCATTGTACAGTCTGCCACTGCACTTTCTACTGCCGTTGTTATAGTAGTTATGCATTGCTCCTTGAATTTCGATTGAGTGAAAAGCTGGGCCCTCAACTACAATTCTGCAATTTGGAGGTTCAGCTCCAACTGAACCTTTGTCAATTCTGTGTGGGCGTCGTGCACCCCCATAGCAAGTTTGTGAATGTGCACATCTACCGGCTCATCTGCAGGAATGGCCAACTTCGAAACCATTCAGCGTGCTTCCTCCACGACCTTAATCATGCGATGATTCGTGTCAGTGAGTTCCATCATTTATAAGAGGGCAGAGTCTTGCATGCCCATCTGAGTATTTTTGATCTTCTAATCAGTAATCTCCTGCAAAGCGTGCTATTTGTGCGCCCTCAATTCTGCAATCACCCCATCCTACAGTAGGTCAAGTGCCTTGCTAGTAAGCACTACCAATTTCAGCCCTACTCCCTTGAGTGCGCTAAAAGCGAGCCTATCATATTTGATCTCTATCGTCAGTGCTCTATCTGGCAGCACTATGGCTTGGGATTCCTCTGCACTCAGCATCCCGATGGCCAAACTGGTGGATGCACGCTGGTATGTGTTGCTCGAATTTTCAGCTCTCACAGATTTACCTAAATGGCCCCCAATGCCTGCTGCTACTGCTACTCAAACTACTGCAGCAGTTCCACGGTGGCATCTTGCACTGTATCTCCAATGTCATTCGTATCCCCCTCTGTTAGGGTGATCAATTCCACGGACATCTTGCTAGCCTTGGACTTCTTCTATAGCCATACTTTTTCTTGTCCCCTTGTTCACTTGATATAGAATAGAGGTGTCTGTAGGTATTCTCCTCCCTACTCTGTCAGATCATCCTCTTCTTCCCCTTTTTCTGGGGAGGGTGACTTTTCTTTATTGGAGTTGCGCTCCTCTCCTCCTTTCTATCCACTTGTCTCCTATGTGGCAGCACAGTTTGCCTTAGCCATATCCTCAGCCTCCTTTCTCCTTTTCTCAGCAAGCTGCTCCATCTCGAGCTTGGCTTCATCCTTCTTCCGCTATGTAGTTGTCTTGTTGGATCTTGCCATTAAGTCTGAGGTAGTGTACCATTCTACCGACCAGCTGTCAATGACCGCTTGAATTGCATCATCCATCGCTAAGTAGGGCAATTCATGCCACTTATTCTCAGGATCCTTCCATGCCCTTATGGATACATGGTGGAAATCAACCTTAAATTCCACATATGACTGTAATTTATCAAAGACAATAAGTGACAACCACGAATTACGGTTGATGGCCATATGCACGTTCATCTCCATCAAGATCGAAAAGATGTTGCTATCATTGATCCACTGAGGATCCTTAGTTTCCCATAGCAAAGCGTACTTTGCAGTCTCAGGCATGTTCGGTGCGACCAAGGGAAATTGGCTATCTTCGGGTAGCTCCCAGGCTACTAGCACGATGGATAGCAAGATCCATGCACAATGGAAGGTCTTGTTGAGATCCTATACCTCGTAGAAGTTCGTAAGGAACTCAATGAGAGGTAGTGGGCCCAATTAAATTGAATCCCCTGTGCACATTGGGCTGTTAGAGCTACGATAGGCGTCGGTACTTCATCGGAGTGACACTTTTGCATGACCTTCCCTGCGAATATTTTTATGGCCACTTTGACTACAGGGTCAGAAATACTTGTAATCTGATAGAGGTGCTGCTTCTTTACTAATCCGAACTTCTTCTTCATGGCCTCTCTGACGGCTAGTTCGCCCGCCTTTCCACCAAACATCATAGCCAGATTCTCCCTTGAATATGGCAGCCTTGTGATTCTATGGATCAGTCTATCAGTGACGAGTATTGGCTCCTCCAGCCACAGACATCCATCATGTACCAAGCACATCAACTACTTGATTACTAGCAAGGTAATGGGCGTGTTATTGTAGTGCGACACCCATAGCAAGTTGAGCAAGCCTACCTTATCCACTCCTTTGAGCCACTTCCGTGGTTCCAACATGGTCCCCGGTGGTATTATGGAGTATGTGGTGCATCAATTGGTCTATCTCCAAGTGAGGGAATCACTCGGTGTCAGCTAAGTCCCAGTCCTACAATTTCAACGTTGGAATCCATCCCAAGTGCAGTCCTTCAAAAACAATCTTGTCCGGTAGCAGAGGTGTGTACAAGGTGACCTTTCTCTCGTCAATGTCCTTAGGCACCTTGGCCTTGCCCCTACGTGGAGGGATGTACTCAGGCAATTTAGTAATGAGGTGGGGTTAGACCCCTCAACTTCAACGTCCTTTTTGTCTATCCCAAGATCCTCATCATCCATTGGGATATCCTCAATTTCTTCCTCCTCCAGTTCCAAGTGAATGGTTTTTCCCTTTTCTTGAGTGGTGGGCTTGTCCTTCGGTAGGTTTCTCCTAGGTGACGTGTGCACTGGTGGTGTCGCAGTTTGCTTTCCTTTCTTTCCTTTTAAGCCTTCTTGGGTCTCGGTAGGCCTTGGTCTAGGAGACCGTGGCAACTTGGGTATCTCTGCAACCTCTAGAGCAGTTCCCTCTGTTTCTGTAGCAACCTCTGGCACAACCCCTTTGGCTGTCATTGCTTCTCCAATATCTATGGTTTCTGTCGATGTTGACATTACACTATTCAACAGTTCTTATGTCTCCTTTGGTAATTGCTCAAATGTCGAACTCCCTATCAGAGCTTCAAAGAATTCACGGTTCACACGCATCTGAGAGCTCAACAAATTAATTCTCAAAATTCCAAGTGTTCTTTGTTGGGTAGCCACATGTAATTTATAGACCATTTTGAATTGAAATAAGACTGTTCCCCCCAAAATCGGTTCATTAATGCTAGATTGGCAACATATTTTCAAGGATCTCGCCCATAAATTTCATCTTAAATGTTGCCCCCCCGCTTCATTTGGCCATTTTTTCATCGTCAAATTGTGAATAGTGACTTTAATGGTCACTTTCTAGCTGACCTACGCAGTTTTATCCCAGGTAGTGCAACCTTTTGTGCACTCGTGTGGTCTCTGTGACATCTCCTCATTCTGCACAATTTCTTCATTGCATAGTTCCCCGACCTAGGCAGTGTAGTTTATAGTCCCGCGCCTCCTTTTAGCTACTTGGAGCGCTAAGAATGTGCTTCCTTCATATAGTCACCTAGCTAGATCACCTATGTATGGCTTCAATCGGCTACCATTCACCTTTCCTAGGAAGGGCTCCCCATTTAGCTTAACCAACTGAACTGTTCCACCATCAGTAACCACTTTGATGACATAGGGCCTCAGCCAGTGCATCCTAAATTTTCCTAGAAATTTATCAAACTTGCTATCATATAGCAAAACTAGATCATTTACCTAGAAGGTGTGCAGTTTAATGTACCAATCATGCCATGCCTTTTCGTACTCCTTTTGAACTTGTTCATGAAATCCGACTAGAAATCGGTCCTCATCAAGCTTTGCTAGCTACGTGAGCCTATCTTCCAAGGCTCCGCGGTTCACCATTCCTATGAGTGTCGCTATGCACAAACTAGGTACAATGTATTCCATTGGCATCATAACTTCTATGCCATACACAAGTCTGAAAGGAATTTTCCGAGTCAACTTCTTGCAAGTCGTTCTGTAGGCCCATAGCACTACTGGTACGTGCACATCCTAGTCACTTCTCTAAGAATTGTAGACCTTTGTTAGACTTGTATTCTTCAATATTTTATTGAATTCTTCCACTGCCACATTGGCCTATGGGTGATAAGGCATGCTCTTCTGATGATACATCTGAAATTCATCCGTCAGCATGCTGATTGTTTCATTAAGGAAGTGCGTACCGCGATCGCTCATCAAGATCTTTGGACAACCAAATCTCAACAATACGTATTCAAAAATAAAAAAAAAATTTGTCATGCTGATACAGTCCTTCACAAGATGTGCCTCTGCCCACTTTTTCAAGTTTTTTGTCATGGTGATGATGTACTGCGCACCTGTTTTCTTTCCCAAAGGCTGAATTGGTCCCACAAAGTCAATCACCCATTTCTCGAATGATTGTAATGGCACATGTGGTATCAACGATAGTTCAACCCTCCGCGATGGCTTGCCAGTCCTTTGACATACGTCACAGGCCCTACAATATGCTTCTGTGTCCTTATGTAGAGTTGGCCACCACAATCTAGCACGCATAACCTTCTGTGTTGTCGCTTTTCCTGCATAATTTCCTCCTACAACTCCTCCATGAGCCTCCACGAGGATGTTTCTTCACTCAAAGTCAGGTACATAGCATCACAATATTTCATCCAACCCTATTATGTACAAATGTCTTGCAATGATGGAGAAGTCTATTGTGCACACTACTAACTCCTTCTTCTGCTGGCTTGTATACCCTTCTGAAGAAGTCCCCATTGCCAGGAATTGTATGATATCTTCAAAGTGTCTTTCAGCGACGCGTACCACAAAGAGCTGCGAATCAAGCAGTCCTTCCTCCAAATTATTGGGCTCCTCTCCTGTTTCGATGCGTGACAGATGATCTGGTCCCGCGTTTAATCATCCAAGATTCACAATAACTTCAAAATCATACTCTTGGAATAATAAAAACGACCTGCAGATCTTTCCCCCCAACACAGGCTTATTAACCAGGTATTTTAAAGTAGAATGATTCGTATAAATTTTAAAATGTTCACCCAGCAAATAGTGCCTGAACTTTTGGAGCACATATACCATGGCTAGTCCTTTATGCTCTGCAGTGGAATAGTTCTTCTCAGACTTGGACATCTTCCTTCTTGCGAATGCTATAGGATGGTCTAATTTCCATCGCCCGCTTGTGTTAGCACGACCCCCAACATGATACATGAGGTGTCCACGTGCACATGAAATTCCTTCTTCCAGTCCGGAAATACTAGGATTGGCACAGTGACCATTTTCTCTTTTAGCACATCCAAGCTCTTCTGGCATTCATCATTCCAACAAAATGTAGCATCATTTTTCAACAACTTCTCTATGGGTATGGTGATTTGGGCATAACTCTTGGTGAACTTCCTATAGTATCTGGTATACCCCAGGGTCGCGCATAGCTATTTCACATTCCTTGGCACCTCCAAGTTGACTATCACCGCGATCTTTGCGGGGTCTACGATCAATACTTGTATGCACACCATATGCCCTAGCAGGATCCCAAAAGGGACAAAAAACAAGCACTTCAGATTGAGCGCGAGCTGGTATCTTTGACACATATCTAACATTAAGCACAAAATTGCCACATGACACTTGACCATTCCAAACACTTTCCAATCGTCAAAGTACACCTCTAGGAACTTATGAATGAAGTATTTGAATGTCACAATGACTACATGTGAAAATATTGCTGGCGCATTCTTCATCCCGAAAGGAATTACATTATACTGAAAACATCCCCATTCCATCACAAATGTCATCTTGCTTCTATCTTTAGGTGTGATTTTGATCTGATGATACCCAGAGAACCCATCAGTGAAAGAGTATGCTTCTTAGCCACCTACATTATCCAGGACTTCATTAGTGAACGGGGTCGGGAAGGGGTCATGCACACAAGCATCATTCCACTTCCATAGATCCACATGTATCCTTATTTCTTCTTTCTGTTTCTTTTCCTGAACCACTATTGGGCTTACCCAATCAGACTCTTCTACTAGTTCAATAATGCCTGCCACAAGCATCTTATCCAACTCTGCGTGAACCCTTTCCTTATACTTAGGATGAAGGTGGTAAAGTCTTTGTTTTACAAGCTTCACGTCTAGTTTCAGGGTGATCTTCATGACACCTAAGTCTCCTATTATTCCTTTTAGATTATAAAACTTTGTGGTGAACAAATCCTAATATTCGCGGAGGAGCTCAGTGACCTTGTCTACTGTTGCATCATCCCAATAGTCCCCAATCTTTGCAAATTTTGGTTCTACCTCTGTGCCAATGTTGACCTGCCTAGTTTTCAGCAATGCCATTATGTCAGGGTCCTCCATCTACAAACCTTCAACCTTGCAGTGACCTTTAGTTTCCGAAATATTAACTTTTCAGGGATCCTCGCCTTCTTCTTCAATGGTCACGTTATAGCATTCTAGCGCATGACTCAACTGGGTAGTCCAATCAGGTTGGATCAGGTCCAAAGGATCTTTTGGTATCCTAAAGATCGTTGCTTTAACCTCCTATAGCACTGCGTCAATATGATCAAACCCATCCTCAAAGATGAACGTCATTAAAAATCCCTGGTGTAGGATGTCCCATTCTTTAGTGCCATGGCAGAGCTCGGTTTCCAAGTACCAATTCATTGGTATGACGCCCAGGGTATGACAAAACAAATGCACCCATTCAGGCTGGGGCTCCGCACCATAAGCCTTGTTCCATTTAGCCAGGTGATCGCATGGGTTATCTCTTCCATCATACATATCTGTCATCTGCACTTTTGGCTGCCCAAAATGTATTCTCATCATCCTTCTCTAGTCACACCAATCATTGAAACTATCCTTGTGTGTACCCCACCATCTTGTAGGCATAGTGCATAGTACCCAATCCAAGGACTGGAAGTGATGTTTTTGCGGTACTTATTTCTCAAATGCATCCAAAAAGGAATCAACATTAGTTAGCTGATCATAATGAGGCAGATCCCTAACTTTGAATGACACACATCGCAACGAATTGGTCATCATATTACAACACAACATCTGAACTTCATGCGACCAGTTCTGCTAATGCTCCAATTCTTCATCCAAATTTGATGTGCAGGATCTTTCACAATCCCATGCAATGCATTTGTCTGTTGCAGGATTTACCCAATCTTGGTCTCGTGCTATTATCTTGTAAATATGGTCCAGATCATCATCGCTTTCATAATCTTGGACTAGTTCTGTATAGCGCGGTCCCTTCGTGGGACCCAATGGCACCACTACGCGGAGCGACTTGTTTTCAAATATCATCTTCCACTTCTTCAGGTTGATTACCCCATTCATGTCAGTGGCCCAATCTATTCTAAGGAGCGCAGGGTAGGGATTTATATCATCCACAATCTTTATTACCTCAAAATTTGCCAACGTGCTTGCACCCTCAATGTCAACTATGACCCCTTGTAGCCTCCCATTGGGATAATTTTTTGTTGATTTTCCATTCTTAACTGTATCAGAGACCATTGGAGTGCAGGTCTCCCCATTCTCTCCTAGGTTTGTTTTGGCAAAACATTCGCATCAGAACCCAGATCTAAGATAACTTGGTCCATCTCGTATTTCCCTATCTGTGCGGTAAGTCTCATCTCCCACCTGGTCCCTGCCTTGTGGTTGCCAGGCTTCTTGACCATGTGTGGTTCACTAGTAGTGTCATCCTTACCAGCACACTAATTGATCAGTTCCTATAGGCCCTTCACATCCTTAATGTCACATAGCAACTTCATGCAGGTCTCTAAGAACGTGGTAACCATGGATGGGCTTCAACTGGTTTCTCCTGACTTCTAGAGGTAGAGGCCTTAGCAAAGCTTTTCTTTGCTCCTTAAATGTTTCTTTTAATCACTCCAAATGAAATCCAGTCTCCTTTTTTGGTACTTTGCAGACCCATACACCTTCTGCAAGCTACTTCCCTTTATCCTCCCTAGTCATGGTTCTACTCCGCATCATAATGTTTACTTTAGGGTCTTCCTTGCGAGGCTCATCTCTCATCATCTGAAGGTTCTGTGTCGGCTATGGAGGCTGTGCCCCCATTTCGTGAATCTTAGCCAACAATATTGGGCAATCCTCAGTCACATGGTCAAAATGAGTACAGTAGCAGCATGACAATCACATCGGATTCGGATAGTCCCTCACGTAGTGTCCTGGGCCTCTGCAGCTGTAACAAATCAGCTGTCCGCAGCCTCTCCTAGGCCCTTCTCCACCTTGGGCTCGACTACACCCCTAATACTCACCTCGCATTCCCCCAATGCCTTCGTCTCGAGGCCGCATTTTTGTTTGCACTCTGTATGCAGGTGTCCTATCCATCATCAATTTGTAACTTTGACAATTGCGCTTGTCATGGCCTACTGATTGACAAAAATTGTAGAATAGTTGTGGTGTTTATACAAATTTCTGTAGCAAATGGAAATTATCAGTCGTATGTTAAACTGCTAACTAACATATAGCACACCATAGTGTAGGCCCTGCACTTGGCCCTACTGTAGCCTCCGATCGTAGAGGCATTGGTCCTCCTACTACAACTTAGTTCAGAAAAACTGGGCAATGATCCTTTTTATGCCCCTAAACCTTGCATTTTATGCACCAAACCTCTTCATGTGCCTCTGAATGAGCAGTTCTGTCTTGCTTTAGACTTTGCATTTTGAGGCAAAGGTTTTGCAACAGTGCATGAATCTGCTAAACCCCCAATTCAGATCTTGCATCAATGATTCATGCAGTCTCATTGCAATCTCCAAGGCTTTTGCCTGAGTCGTAATCTTCTGTTATGACAACGCAACCCTTAGGTGAGGTAGGAGTGAAGCCACGAACCATTGGCAATGCTGCCCATCCGTCAAATTCATATTAGCTTCATGGATTTTACACTTCAATCTTTGATCTAACTCCCAAGGGTTCTCACTTGGTTTCATCACGATTTCCTTGAATCCCAAAATCGACTTTGCTTCAAACTTAGGCCTACTAAATTCTTTATTCAACGTGGTCTAGATCTCTGCCAGTGCAGCTGCCTAGTTGTCATTAGAGTACTTGATGTACCCAGTTAGCACGTGAGACTGCAAAGCGCTAACCAAGATTGCCTTCTTCTTGTGATCATTCGTGATGCCCTGATCTTCCCATACAACCTTTATGATGAACCAAATTTGGTTAGGGTCCTCATTCCCTATGCCCTTGAATACAGGTAGTATTAGAGTTCACCATATTAAATAGTGGAGGTGGCAGTGGTGTGGGTGATGTGGGTGATGGAGGCGAGGATGGAGGTGGTGTGGATGGATGTGATGAGGGTGGAGGCAGTTTAGGTATTCATGGGAACCCTTGTATTATCAACTAATTAGTGCTCAGGGGAGAAATCTGCGGTGTTGTTTTTTCGTCACTTAAAGGGGGTCCAATCAGTGGGCTATACTCAGGACCTTTTCTTTCTCCGTCCTTGAAAGTTTTTCCTCTTCACGTAGCTCCAAACATTAAGGTAATCGCATAACCCGTTGTTCACACAAGAGAATCTTAATCCAAGTATTCAGTAATTTTAAATATTTACCTCGTGGTCCTTTGAGGAAGCGGCGCTCTGCTTTAGTGTAGCTGACAGAGGTATTGATAGCAAACTCGATCACAAATCCTCCTATGATGCGGTCGATCCAATGGTCAACAATGTCTCTGATCTTATGTTCAAAAGCTTCTAACCTCCTTACTAGCTCTGGTGTCCAAACAACTGACTTGTCAAGCCTCCACCTTCCTTGACTGTCTACCAACTTTGTGATCCACTCGTATTGCTCAACCGGGAAGGAACAAAAGAAGATTTCATGGATTTCTGTGTACAAGTATCTATCCAACCACTATTCTTTCATCAATTACGAATTCTTTCTTTCTTGTGTCGTGAATTCATGGATCTTTCTATCCAACAGGGTTTCAATTTCTTTCTTAGTTGGATTCCAAAGATATGACTTCAAACATCTCTGATGCAGATCCCAGTCCCAACAACAAAACCATTTGTTGGCTTGATGGGCCCTCACCCAGGTTTAGCGTTAGTCAGCCAAGCAAGTCCCTACACTACTAGTCCTTTTGGCATCAGCCCGTGGAGGACAGACTGAAGTCTCACCCGAAGCAGTATGGGGGGATGCAGGAACCGAGTTTCTACACCCTGAGATGGTCGTGATGTTGATCAATACTCCTTGATTTGGCCTTCGTGCAGATCAATAAGCTTTTAGGTCTCATCGATGTTCCTTCTCTCCCGTCTTTTAGTACCTCTGCGATGGTACCCAACTGATCTTCCTGCGACCCTAACCTGAGGTCTAGGCACTTCCGCGCCTCTATGACTACGTTACTGTAGAATTTCCCAAGTTATCTTAAGTGTTACCTAATCTACCATGCATTTATAGTTACCTTCCCGTAACCCTTTATTCTTTCTTACTTTCATTTAATAGATATAATCGAATATATTCACACATTAAATAAGCATTATAATGTAAACCCAGATCGTATCATAATATAATCGTATGCATTAAACATAGACAATACACAATTATTTTCAAAATACTTCTCTTTATTGATATCTCAAGTTCAGTACAAACTGGATCCATCCTGCGCACACAGCTGCAGGGGTTCACACACTCAACTACAGACTTCCACCCTAGGCTTCTGCGCACTCAGCTGCAGAGCCTCTACCTATGCTAAGACCCGAGAACACTTAGAACTTCTTACCCCAAAATATTTCTTACTTCCCTTCTTAGACTCTTCTAAGACTCCCTTTTATATAATCCCATGGCCTGTGAACCATCGGTAGATGTTTATAGATGACATGAGACTTCACAAAATAAGGGAAAACAACCCTTTGACCTCTCCGCACTCCGCCACCACAAAATGCAGAGGTTTTACATATTTAGTACAAAATTTGGGCCTTCTGTCCCAAAACATGGGCTTTTAGCCCAAAAATTGGCTCTTGGGGGAACCTCAGAGTGAGATACCTATACTTCTAGGGAGATACCTCAGAGCGAGATGCATGCAACAAATAATCTACATAGACATAAGAAGAGCACAAGGAAAGAAATGAGGCTTTCAACACAGATTTGGAGAGTATGGCATGGATCAGGTTATCCTAGATTTGGGATCTGATGCCAATGTCTTGCCAAGGCAAACTTGGGAATCGATGGGTAAGCCGAAGCTGAAATGGTCGACTATTCAACTAAAGATGGAAAATCAATAGAAAATCTTACCCCTAGGAACTTGGTTGTCTAATGTCACAGTGGACATCGACGGAGTACACACTACCACTGACTTCGAAGTGATTAAGATAGTAGATGATAGTAATCCTTACCCCACATTGCTTGGATTGGGTTGGGTGTTTGATAACATGGATATAATTAATTTGAAGAAAAGGAAAATGATATAATTAATAATATGAGGGTTATTCTTCCATTGGATCCATCAGAAGGGGCAAGGTATAGAGAGCTTGTCGGAGAATAATATAACACAGATGATGTTGATAACATCTATCAGTTCACAATGAAGGAAGAAGATTGGATCAATCCCACTGCAGTTGGAAAGTTAAGTTGGGAGCAAGATAGTTCCTATACCTCATATTTAGAAGAAGAATTGGAGAACTCACAAAACAGATTGCATGAAGTATCTACAAGGCAATGTGAAAGGATCACCAAAGTAGTGCACTCTATGACAACTGTGGTACGTGATTTAACTTTATATGATGATTTGGGTGATGTAAATACTTTCTTTAAACATTATGAAAGGCGAGTACCAAAATGTCAGAGATTGTTAACACTAGATCAAGCGTTGAGGGCTACACCTGCTAGATGGTGGGGTACACATAAGAAGAATATAGGAGATTGGAAGAAATGTAGAAGGTTGATGTGGGTAAGATTTGGACAAGTAGAAATAAATATCGCAGACAAGTATGATGGCTAGAATGATCCTAGAGATGATATACAACTTTGTATGTGATCCGAGTTGACTGAACTCTTGGATTTAACCAAGATCTTTTGCTTTCATGATGTGATTATAATTTCATTTAAAGTAGCATAATTGAACATATATGCATGCTATAAAGAAGAAGGAACATGATAACCATTAGCAACATAAAACACATGACATTGATAATGGAGTTCGTCCAGGAGGGACTACGTCTCCAGGCCTCAGTGTCAAGATGGTGTAGGCCGCTGCATTAAGTGCTGTCAATAGTGATGATGTACATAGGTGGTGACGTCACTATCATACAAGGAAAATGCCCTCACACAGGAGTGGCTCCAAGAGATGTTCCGCTACAAGAACTCTCAATCAAGAAGGACTCCTATCAGTATGACCTAAACTCATGCATGATGATAATGAGCATCCTGCCAACATGGCATAAAACGGATCTCAATGCAAACATACATGGTGACACATGAGTATCCCAACAACATATAATGAAGGGACTAAAAAAAACATGACGAATCATGAAAACAAGTACATCACACAGATAATTCTACATCACATCAAGTACGAATCATGAAACAATGACAAAACAAGATCCCACATCAAACATCAAATAGGGATCTGTGCAACACAATGCATCTCATAGAAAAAAGAAGTACATGAACATACTGCATATACCTCACATCCTAGGGCATTCTAAAGAAAAGGATGTCAAACTTCTGAAGCAGGTTGTACCATCAATCTCACGATGTCAGATCTCATGGAAATGACTGCTCGCACATTGAATGTTGACACCTGCACTCCACTTTGAAAAGTGGCTGAAAAATGAAATGAGAAAATGGAAAATCTGAATGCACCATCAAATTTCAGGCGTTGAATAGTGCAAAATCGACTGTCAAAGTTTTGAATTCTGAGAAAGTGGAAATTTGGGGCTTAAGGAATCTTTTAGATTCCCCCTAAATTCCTCAAAGATTCCCTCCTCTAGGTCCTTTGTAAATCTGCTGCTTAGATCAAAATTCTAACTACGCAATCAGGTTCATGTCACTAAGAGGTGTAGGATAGACATAAAATTTGTCCAATTTGGACACTGCAAAAATTTCACCTTCCTGAGAATTACGCCCAATCATGGTTCCGCTTGTGTTATTCCCAGGTTCATGGTTCCACCTTGTAATAAAAATTAATTAAAAAATGCCTCGATCAACGTGTGCGCTCCTCGCTCTTCCATGCTGGGTGTACTGAACAAATGATAGGTTCATATATAAATTTTTGGGTGGACTTTTCAAAAATGTGGTTTAGCATTGTGGTAAAAATCCCAAACTATAAGGAGGAGGTCGGGTGGTCAAACCTCGACCCCTTCATATTAACACACAGTTCGGTTTTTTAAAAACCTGCATATATATATATATATA
>APFE030337347.1:69539-80293 GCA_000404065.3 Pinus taeda | reverse complement strand
TTTTTTTTAATTTGTATAATATAGGGGATATTAGACAAATTAATGATCGAACAAATTCACCTGCTTTTGGGAGCTAGCTTTCATGCCTCAGGGTCAGTCAAATTGTAGGACACTTAAACTTGGCCCACAATCCAACTTTGACCAAAAATTTGACTAGCTCGTTCTCCCTCATATGAGCTCGGATTGATGAACCATTCACACTGCTGCAATTAGCATGACAATATCTACGCTCTGGTCCTAGTTCAAAGGCATTCTGATCACTTTGATTTTTGAGCTTCCATAAGCCCTCTTTGTCCTGTGTGTGTCTCTAGAGCCAGCTAGATCAGTATGGAATCTTTGAGAGACATTCTGTGAGAAGAATGGGTGCATGGTTTCATCCATACCCTAGAAACAATCTCTCGGATTTGGTATTTGGAAACTGAACTTCGATATGGCACTGCTAGCTGGGTAGAAATGGTGGAGGGAGGACATTCAGTTTTGAAAGTGTTTGTCCACATATAGATGCAACACAAAATATAGTTAAGAAGAATATTTTTGAAAACAAAGTTCCAGTTATCTGGCACCCTGATTGGGCTATGCAGACCCAAAATGTGATGGAATGTTAGAACCTTACTACTGAAGAGGACAAAGATCCTCACAAGATTGATATCAAAGAGATAAAAGGACATCGTGAAGTGAATGGACTTGAGATATAGATGTTAGATATAATGTAGCCACAAAAAACAAAGAAAGTAAATATAGGGATAGAAACTAAACCAAAGTATGCAACCATAGGAGATTACTAGGACAATGAAACTGTGAGCAAGATAACAAATATGTTGCATGAATACCAGTGGTTGTTTCCCTCTAAATTTTAAGATATGAAAGGAATCCTAGGGGATATGGGAGTTATGATGATTCCTTTGAAGCATGACGCGAAGCTTGTTAAATATAGGCCTTATAAACTGAACCCAAAGTATAAGGAAAAGGTAAAAGAAGAATTAGACAAAATTTTAGCAGCAGGATAATTGAACCTGTCGAAGAGTCTGAATGGGTAAGTCCCATTGCAGTTCAGGAAAAGAAGGTGAAAGGGGAAATTAGAATCTATGTGGACTTGATGAAGTTAAATGATGTATGCCTGCGTGACCCTTTTCCAACCCCATTTACAGACGAAGTGTTGGATAATGTAGGAGGGAAAGAGGCTTACTCTTTTATAGATGGCTTCTCAGCGTATCACCAGGTTAGAATAGCACTGGAAGACACACATAAGACAATGTTTGTCACACAATGGGGGTCCTATTAGTACATAGTGATGGATTTTGGGTTGAATAATGCTCCAACGATATTTTCTAGAGTTTTAATTGTAACTTTCAATGAGTACATACACAAATTTCTGGAAGTTTACTTTGATGATTCGACAATATTTTGGCTATTAAAGAAACATGTGGCGAGCTTGAGGTTGATGCTGGATACATGTAGGCAGTATCAGATATCGTTGAACTTGAAGAAGTGAATATTTTGTGTGCCATTGGGAATATTGTAGGGACATGTGGTTTGTAAACAAGGATTGATGGTAGATCTGGTGAAGATCGTAGTCATTATGAACCCGCCAACACCAAAAACAGTAAGACAACTACGTACTACACTAGGACACACTAGTTACTACAGAAAGTTTATAAAAGGATATGTGCAAATAATTGCGCTGATGGAAATTTTTTTGAAAGAGGAGGTGACCTTCCAGTGGGATGCAGAATGCCAGAATAACTTGGATGCATTGAAAGAAAAAATGGTAACTGCGCCAATTCTAGTTTTTCTGGACGGGAAGAAAGAATTTCATGTGCATGTTGATGCATCTTGCATAGCTTTGGGAGTAGTACTAACACAGTCGAGAGTAGGGGATATTGATCATCCCATTTCATTTACAAGTAGGAAGCTATATAAGGAAGAAAATAATTAGAGCATGACAAAGAGGGAGGGATTATCCATGGTGTATGCACTACAAAATTTCTGACATTACTTGTTGGGATGACACTTTAATATGTTCACAGATCACTCCACACTAAAATATTTGGTAAATAAGCTTGTCCTAGGAGGAAAGATATGCTAATGGTTGTTATTATTCCAAAAATATGACTTCGAAGTTATAGCAAAGCCAAGAAGATTGAATGCTGGGTCGGATCATCTAATTAGAATAGAGACAGGAGAAGAACCTATAAGTCTTGAAGATAACCTACCCAATGCACAACTATTTGCAATTAAAGTCACAGATGATCACTTCACGGATATTATTCAATTTTTGTCCATAGAAATGGCACCTACGGAGTACACTACAAAGGAAAAAAAGGAATTGGTGGTTCGCGCAGCTGGTTTTTCGCTGATTGTGGGAAACTTGTATAAAATGGGATAGGATGAAATATTGTGCAGATACTTCCTTGAGCATGAAAGACAAAACATTATAACAGAAGCTCATGGAGGAGTCACAGGTGGGAATTATACAGGAAAATCCATTATGCAGAAGATTTTGAGAGTCAGGTTATGATAGCCTACAATGCATAAGGAAGCAAAAGAATTTTGTAAAGCATGCGATGTATGTCAAAGGACAGGAAAGCAATGTATAAGAGATGAAATGCCACTAGTACCCCCGGTGAGTTTGCAGGCTTTTGATAAATGGGCAATTGAATTTGTTGGATCGCTTAGTCCATCGAGGAAAAATACTGGTGCAAGATATATCATTGTCGCAACGGATTATTTGACAAGATGGGCCATGAAAAACTAGTAAAGGATTACAATGTAGAAACTGATGCGAAGTTCATTTTCAAGTATATATTGTCTAGATTTGGATGTCTGAAGATCTTGATGAGTGACCAAGGGACACACTTTTTGAATAAGATGATTGAAGCATTGACTAAGGAATTCCATGTTTACCATTAGAAGAGAGCTCCCTATCATCATCAATCAAATGGGACAATGGGAGCTTTCAATAATATTATGGAGAATGCATTGACCAAGATTTGAAACGTAAACATAGATGATTGGGACTTGAGGATTCGAGCGGTGTTGTGGGCATACAAAACGACATACAAGAAATTGACTGGGAAGACACATCTCAGGTTGATATATGGACAAGAAGTAGTTATGCCAATGGAATACACTGCGCCAAGTCTGATAATTACAACTGTCATAGATATGGCAGATCCCGACATGATGAACGAGAGAGTGTAGCATATACTAGCTTTAGAAGAAAACATATTCATAGTAGGATTCCATCAACAGGTGCAGAAAGCAAGGGAGAAAGCTTGGCATGACAGGCACATCAAGAAGAAGATATTTCGCAAAGGGATCTTGTATTATTATATGACAGTAAGTTCATGAAGTTCCTGGGAAAATTTAAAATGCATTGGTTGGGGCCATATATCGTCAAGAACATTACAAATGGTGGTGTTGTTTAGCTTGTGAAGTTAAACGGTCAAATGATTCCAGGACGAGTGAATGGTAGTAGACTAAAAATATACAAGGATGATTATCTCCCTGGATCATCGCACTAAGGAATGAAGGGAAGGAAGTCTTAGTGCCACATGCATTTGGAAGTGGGCACGGGACTATAAACTACTCTATCGGAAGGGACTTTGTTGAAGGAAGATTTTTGTACGATACTCACAAAGTATGATGAAGTCCAAGGAGCTGCGATGAAGAAGAGGTCACTACACCAAAAAATGATTCAGATGAGGTTAGCTAGAAATACAAACTTTGGAAGGGAAAAGGGCACCGTTAAAAATAAATAAACATTGAAGGGTGCCAGAGAAAAGCATTTATGCAATAGAGCTGGATGTATCTAGTCCATACCTACATTAATGAACCAAATATAGCGCCAATCATGAGTCTGGGAATTCAAGATTGTTATAAAAACTACATCCCGTGCCACATTTGACACTTTGTTGCCTAAAAGAGATCATAAATTGCACCTAAGTGAAGAACAGATTTTGCATGTCTGAAAGGAGCTGGGAAGAGTTGGTTAGAATATTCAAGAAGAAAGGGCTAGCTAGTATCATAGAGTCACAAGAAGGAAAGACCACAAGGGAAAATGTACCTATGTCCCCGATGCGCTTAAGGTCACGAAGGAAGGTGCTGCAGGCACAACCCTAGTTGCAGTCATAGAAGAGATAGGAGAAGAGACCAGCTGAGGTCTTCGCATCAAAATTGAGAATGTCACCACGAAAGAAGATGCAAAAGGAAGTGAGGTCAAAGAATGTGGAGGACAAGGGAAAAAATCCCATGCAAAATGAAAAGAGATCGTTGTAGCAAGAGGGACCTCAAGAGATCCACGACAGTAAGGAAGAAGCTGAGTTTTAGAGGAAGGATATAGAGGATGTGGAGACTCCCTCTGTGCTCCCAGCATACATGTCGCTGAGAAAAATGGGCACAAAGATGGTTAAGAAGATAAAGAGCGAGCCAAGGCATACCAAAGTGTCTAGATGAATGTCGCTTCACTACCCCTCGAGGTGCTACATGGATTTCATCAAGTAATCAACGAAGATATGCAAGAATGGAAGAAGCGTATGTCACTGTTGAAAGAAAAGGTGAATTCAGAGAAAGAAACACTGTAGAAGGAATTGAAGCAAGTGGCCAAGGAAAGGGAGGAAGCAAGGAAAGAACAAGAATAGTTGGAGGAGGCCATTTCTGAGACTTGTAACACAGTTCCAGACGAGAAGGTTTGTGAGGATTAAGAACCGACAGAAAAGGTCGCAAAGCTCACCCCCATGATCAAGGACTCAAATAATGCTATAACCAAGATGAAATTTGATTACGAAGTGAAGATATTAGAGCTACAAATAAGGTTGCAGCCAAAGACACCACCAGAGGTTTGGGAGAAGAGATAAAAGGACCTCAGAACAACATTGAAAATTGTATTGAATATGGTGGAAAATTGTGGGAAGTTCCTCGAAAACATGATGCAAATTTAGAGCTCACTATAGGAGGATCCAAACATCTTGAAGATTGAGGAAGAACTGCAGGCCAAGCAGAAGCGATAGGATGAGATCCTATCAGTTGTGAAGACCTTACCAGCCTTGCAGAGGCTTGCCAGCATTTCCGAAGGGAAGAACCTCTAGATGAAAATATATGATATGTAGAGGAAAGCACAGATCTTGCAGGAGAGGACTCAGCCTTGGCAGGAGGAAGCCCTGGAACTTTCGCGAAGACCAATGATTATGTATGCTTTTTACTGCATTATGCGAAGACCTATAAGATATATTGTTATGTGTTAGAGTTTATGTGTTTTGTAAACTAGTCATCCGCCTGAATTTATAATATTGATATACATTAGAAGTAAATAGCTGATGCCAATTCGTGGATATCCCTTCAGTTTAGGAAACCTAGTTTTGCAACCTCCCATAATTGCTTTGGGTGGGACTGTGACCTACTTGTAGGTTTCTACCAAAAGGGCCAGTAGTTGAGGGTTTTATTGGTGCGCAACACACTCTGAACCTGGGTCAACCCCCCTCAAACCAAAACCCTATCTAAAATATGCTCCTTGGTATCCTAAACTTCATCGTTTCTTGCCCATCATTGAGGCAAATTAATTACCTATCATTTAATTATCAACCCGGAGGTTTAGTAAGACTTATGAAGCATACATGCACTATATATGCTAGAAATTAACTTTCAATTTAGATCAATCTAACTACGAAACCAAATAATGAAAAACCAAGTTCACCTATTCTAATTCAACACTTAATTCAAAATAAATTATAGTACAATTATAGTACAGCACACAGAATTGAAATATTACTCTTTCAATCTTGCAAGAATTGAAAATCACACCACTTTTTCATAAATGAAAGCAAAAACAATCTTTCTTAACCTCTCACACAGGAAAAGATATGAAAGCAAATAAAAACAAATTCTCTTAACTTCTAGGTAGAAAGCAAATAAAAACAATCACTCTTAACCTCTCACACAAGAAAAGATATGAAAGAAAATAAAAACAAATGCTCTTAACTTCTAGGTAGAAAGAAAATAAAGACAATCACTCTTAACCTCTCACAGAGGAAAATATATGAAATAAATAAATCTTAATCTATGAAAGTAATAAATCTTAATCTATGAAAAACAATAAATCTCACACATTGTAGGTGGCCAATCCAAAAGCATGAGAGATGGAAAGTTGAGAGGCTCCAAATGCAAGCATAACCAAATAAAGGTGAACATCACTCATGAGCATGGTGCCAAATCCAAATTCTATATTTAAAACATGAGAATTTCCCCAACTTTACACATGCCTTTCAAAGGAGAAGGCTCTCCTATTTATACAAAAACATAAGAAGCTACCTCATTAATGGAGGTCCATTATTCTCTCCCTAGGTGCCTAGAAAATCTCATAGAGTTACAACTCAAATAGGTAGTGGTGAGACACATATCCTCTTTGACCTTTATCCATATCTTCTTCCATATCTTGAAGATAATTCGAATTTGAGTATTGGAGGCCACATAAGGGTGCCTTGGAAGCTTCCAAATGACCTACATATGTCATGAAACTCAAGCCACTTTTAAGTATTAGCAAGTATATGTCATTTTTCTAAATTTTAACCATTTAATTCACTTATAATACTAGAAATCATTAACTTTTGGAAAACAAAAAGGTAACCCCATGTAATCATGAAAATGGAGGCTAATGAAAGGTTATATGGCTATGGAGTTGTGACATGTGAGTGAAATGGTGGTGATGAAGGTGAAAGTGGATGATATTTTGAATACATTTTGGAGGCTCTACATAGCCCCCAACTGACGTTATTGCATGTCCTCATGCAATCTACTGCATTGTTTAATCATGATTTTCTTTTGAATGAGCTTGGCTTATATCATATGTCTTTAAACTTTGCATTTGACAATTTCATTTATTTTTGCAAAGTATTCCTTGTCATACAATGAATTGCAATATGTTTAGTTGGTTCTTGTGTTTCAATACCTTGTTTCTTTTTGTTGTTGCAAGATTCATTGAACATATTTAAGAATGCATCTTTAAATCAGCCATATAATATGCTCATCATTTAAGCATTTATTTGCAAATGACATAACTTTTGATAATGCAATTATAACGATTAGGAAAAGTATGTTAGCATGAAATGAAGTGAAATGGAATGAAGTGATATGGATGTGATAATAAATGGATGTCCCTTCCTCCCAACTAAAGGTGTTTACATTTTTTTTTCAAATGAGAAAAGAAATATGGTAAAGTATTTTCCAAAAATTGTAATTTTAGTATTCAAGGAATTCTATGATTAAAAGCTAGAAAAGAAAATACCTTTACTTACCTAGGAAGTGGACAAACTGTGCATATGTAGAGAAGTTGTAACTGCTGCTGGATCATGGAATAGAATGTAGAATTTCATCTGCTTCTTGGTTGCATAAATAGTGGATGAGGTGGTGAAAGTGGATCCTTTATTTCTGCTGCTAAATTTGTTGTATCTACGACAAAATGCTGAAATGATATAGTCTTCACTACTACAAAACCTGATGGTATAATTCTAGTCATGCGAATAAATGTGTTGTTGTCGGGCATGAAGAGAATTCATTGGATTACCGGCCATTGATGAATTCCATTAACCAATGCAAGGCAAACTTGCCATTAATGTCAACGAGTGCCAAGGTACCTAAGTACATCTTGCAAAGTGTGAATAGATGAGCTGATGTTGAGCTACTTGCAAGATCCAACGATCAAGGGACATTGATGTATTCCCATGATTGTTAGCGAGAGAATTTGTCATTGATGCATACAAGCCTCAAGGTACTAATAAGGACTCTAGCCATGAACCTAGATAATGTGTTGATGTGGATAGGCCAAGACTTGTTAGAAGGGAGGCCTTAATGAATCCTCCATCATCTAATGCGAGTATGAAATGATGATTTTGGAAGGACTATGAATGAAAATTTTTGTAGTGGATCAAGGTTTATTTAATAGAAAGGAAACTGACAAGAGGGTAAACAAGAGAACAAAAAGAAAAAGGACAAATAAGCATGTAGCAAGATGAATGTCTCTTTTAATGGGTTAATGAATGGAAGTTATGGAAAATGTGAATGGAAAATGTAAGTGGAAAACATGCGACTCTTTACAAGGGGAATGCTGATGACGATGCTTAGCGAAAATGCTTGGATAGTTTGTGAGTCTGGAGAGGAAAAATGATGGCATTTATGGATGATAGAAATGGATTTAATTGGTTCATGTCTCTTGAAATTGGTCGTAGAAAACCAATTGTGCACAAATTGGCCTCCTTCAATTCTCTGATTGTCTTGGAACCTAAAAATAAACATAGCACTAACATTGCAATAAAACGTAAGTGTGTTCAAAGAGAAGTGATCAATTTCGTTTTGATACATATGAAAAATTTGCATAATTAACAGGTTCATGATGTGTCTTCATTTCAAATGGTTAGTCCAATTTCAAAATTGCGATAATAAATCCAATTTCTAAAAGAAAACAATTTCCTCAATCAAAAATTCATCAATAAATCTTACAGATAAAGTGCCTTCATATTTCTTCTTGTTTCCTGCATCATGCTTGAAAACATAATCATTAGACAAAACCAATAAATTTTGATCATGATTTTCTGATTTGAATGGATTATTGACAAGTAGATCATTGAGTTAAATACATAGCTGCAAAATTGTGGTTAAGCTGCAGATTTGTGCAGTTTTTGTAGCTAAAATCTTGAATAGACAGTTAAGTACACACAACTATGCATTTTTTTTTTGTTATGAACAAATAGCCAGTCCAATCTTCAAATTGATCAATACCTCTTCCAGAAAAATTAACAATTTTTATTATTATTATTATTACACTTGAAAATTATATTTTATTATAGAAATAGGGGAGCCTGGAGGTATCATATTCTATGAGAGTCTATAGGATCTAGACATGACAGAGTAAACATTTAACATATACATATATTCATATGCTACTATGTTCCTTTTTTATCGTCTCATCGATGTTGTATCTCCATTGCATTTTTTTGGTAACCGAAGAAAATGAATGTAAAGACGCAGGCCAAAAACGACCCTCCCATTGTGGAGATGAATCGCAGAGAAATAGAAGAAATGCCTCCTATATCCATGCTCCGACTAGGACTAGGAGCGCCATCAAAATCAT
The DNA here is from genome assembly GCA_000404065.3 of Pinus taeda. Classification (NCBI taxonomy): domain Eukaryota; kingdom Viridiplantae; phylum Streptophyta; class Pinopsida; order Pinales; family Pinaceae; genus Pinus; species Pinus taeda. Next base: position 71,172 of record APFE030337347.1, on the reverse strand, counting down.
TTGTTGCAGCTCCATAGGTGCAGCCATTCAACAATATTACCATAAGTATCACAACATGAATGACAAAATGAGAAACTAGATGAGTAGAACTTGGAACTGCTAATCTCAAAGACTCCATGGCATATTTTTATATATAATCATAACCATAGAAGACGTCCTCCAACACAAGCCAAATGCTAGATTTTTTAATTGAATGTTACAGAGGGGGCTATCAAGAATGCAGATTTCAGAAGCTGTGAGAGTCCTTCAATCAAGATAAATATCACTTTCTTATTCTGCCTCCATTAATGCCTCTTCTTCTGACTGTGTTGCATTGCCTCACGCCTAGTATATTGGAACTCAGCATAATGTGCAGTCTTTTGTTTGTAACATTATGTTGCTGGGAAAAACTGAGGATACTTCTTTCTCAGCATCTCTCAAAATTGCATAGGAGCGACAGCTCAAATGCTTCTATCTAGCTCACCAAGTTGATAATTGATATGGTATTGCTCAGCATCTCCATGGCGGATCTACCTCCTATAGATTATGGAGATCAGATTAGGGCCGCAACTGCCTCTATGGATTAATTGCAAACCGTTTTTTCCTCACGCAATTTCCCAAGTAAGGCTCCAGAGAACCCCAAATATCTCCTAATCGGTTACAAATTTGAGAAAATAGTTCCTCGGTTTTATAACTGACTCCGTTTTGAGAAAAACCCACATTTTATTTTTTGAAAATCGTTTTCATTTGTCCATAAATCATGTTTTAAAACTGACATTTCTAAGCTACTACGCATTTCCTCTGCTTCAAGTAACTGTTGGGTCTTCCATGCCCAAGACCAAGCATGGATGAGGAGCGCATTAAATAAATCCTCACCTCAAACCCAAATTCTATCATGTCATTTTTCCAATGGAACCATCAGAGATCTTTGTTTGTATGTTGTTCACAGTGTGGCGAATCCATTGACTGTGAATTACTAGTCATCCATGAATGTGACAAGTAAAAGTTTTCACTGCCAGCTATTGATCTTGATAAACATCTGAACATTTGTGGGAATAGAACAGAGAATTGTAATACGTGCGGCAAGTATGTGAGATTGTGTGAAAATATAGCTCATGATTTACAATTCCATGAAGGAATCTGACTGCAAGCGAAGAAGCTTCTCTTCCAAAGATACCTTAGAGCGCTTGATTTCTTCCTATTTAGAAACAACTGCCTTCATGGTCTCCACTGTTGTCGGCTTATATGAAATTATATTTTCACATATACAGAGCAAACAACCTATATTTCTCAACAAAATGTAGTCTCTCACCTTCAATATATTTCTCAGTTCACACCCCAATTTGTTGTCAAAAGGAGCTATAAGGACTAAGTTGTTCACAGAGTTCCGTAGGTTCCTCCGAGCTACCTTGCCTAGGCCATCTTGCCTCCAATGGATGATAGGGGAAAATGTTTTCTCAGGAAAAAAATGGCTAGAATGATTGTTTTTTTGGTGGAAGGGGTATCGAATAATGAGGAGGTATCTGGTGTTGAAGAAACCTTTGCTGGAAAAGGAAAAAGAAATGGAGATGGACTTGTAGATTGGTATTGAGGAGGAGTTGTCAGAGGATGACGAGAACATTTTGAATATATCATAAAATATTTGTGTGGATTA
>APFE030337347.1:1538-62187 GCA_000404065.3 Pinus taeda | reverse complement strand
ACTATTTATTAAGTATATAATCAATTAAAGAATAATGTAGAATAATAATGATAATATAAATAAATAAATAAATATAATAACATAATATAATGCATGTAATACATTCAATAAATAAACCCGGATGCGGGTGTCAATCTGTTCATTTAAGCGACATGTGCTGGCCACGCGCAGCGTACAGAGGGCCACGCCACAGGCAGATGGGTTTAACAAATAATGGGCTTGCTTCCACCCCAAGAGCATTTAATGGACTTCAATTCCATTCAATGAGATTTGGTTCCCAAGGGATAGTAGACAGATTTTACAGGATGGCGGAAACATTCCATCCGGTTAGTTTGCACTTGCAGCAAAAGAACTGGGGCTCCGGACCGGTTGGGCGCGCAGAACATTTTAGGGTTGAGGAGGGAGGCTCTGGTGGCAGCAAGCCTACCCTCAAGACCATTCCCTATACAGTTCATGCTTTTAGCTCATGATATTTACGGGAGAACTCGACGTTTGATGTCGTGTTGCAGTGTGACAGTGGGAAATTTCTGAATCACAAGTTCTCCTTAGGCAATTATAAGGGGGAAAGCGGAATCTTGAAGGCACTGCACATTCCTCAGGTAGCAATTGATTACCTTGTTTTTATCATGGCTCCCCGCACGCGTGCAACTCCTCGCCGTGGTCGCAACTACGGGCAGAGGGGAAGCTCTGGAGGCAGGGGCCATTCCAGCCCTCGACGCATTTCTCCCTTAGCCTGTGCGTCGCCTCCTTTGTTTGAATCAGAAGATTCCGGTTTCGCCATTAGTAACTCGGTGCAGTCGGTGAATTTCCATTACAGGCGCAGGACAAACAAGCCCATTGTCAAGGCTCTGATTACTGTGATTTTTCAAAAGAGGATGATGAGGAGGGAAGTTGGAAGGCAGAAACAGAGGAAAAGACGCCTCCCTCCTCGGATAACTCATCGCAGAAGAAGGATTTGGCTGACAGCTCTTATAGCCCTGAGTCCCAGAGCAGGCTCGAAGAAGAAAGCACCCTTGGGTACTCTGAGGAGCAGGCATAAACTTTAAGGGAAATAGGTAGTCTGAAAGGCAAAGAACCAATGGAAATATCTCAGACTCCCAAGGAAGCTCAGCCTGAAGTGCAAGTCAGCAAGCAAGTATCACTTCAGAGCAAGGCGTGGGACAAGGAACCTGATGACACTTACGCCAACATCCTGTACCTTAAGTTGCCGCCTGGAATTGAAAGAATTGAAGACATCCTGGATGGGATGGAGGTGACATGGGAACGCGACCCGGACAAAGAAGCAGAGGACTGCCAGAAGAAGCTCAAATAATGTTCGTGGTTCTGGGGGTAAGCTATCGGTTCCAGGTGCAAGGAGTTTTTGTTTTTGCTATGTCTTTGTGTCGTTTAGACTTTGTGCTAAAGGTTCGGCTTCGTCTGTGGAGCGACATTGGCACTATGTTTCGAGGGAGGCAGCATTCTCCGCCATGCTGCACTCAGTCCATGTTTTTTGTGACATGTTTTGTATTCCTGAAGAATTCTGAGTTTATTATGCTTGCTCTTTTTGCTGTAAACACACTTCCTGTAGATGTAATTTTGTCCTCTGTCACGTATAAGCAGAGGAACCGGGTTTACATGAACAACTTTGACAGAGAGTTGCCCATCCACTCTCAGAGGTTAAAACCTCTTGTAAATATTTTTTCAGTTTCTTTAATATAATTAGTTTAGTCTTTGCCCAGAAAAAAATACATTCAATAAATAAATATATCATGATAATATTATAAAATAAAAAATAGGATTAAATATATTATTAAAAAGGTCGGCTTATACTCAACAACCCTCCTACACCATATTTATCTCTCGCTTTTCTCTTCTCTGTATATCAGTCTTGATGATGAGTCTTGGTCTAGGCTCGAAACGTCGACAAATAAAAATGATGAACACAGTGGAATATCTGAATTCAGTCTCTCAAAGACAATCACTCTTACCCTCTCACATAGGAAATTATGTGAAAGAAATAAATCTTAACCTATGAAAGTAATAAATCTTAATCTATGAAAAACAATAAATCTCAAACATTGTAGGTGGCCAATCCAAAACCATGAGAGGTGGCAAGTTGAGAGGCTCCAAATGCAAGCATAACCAAATCAAGGTGAACATCACTCATGAGCATGGTGCCAAATCCAAATTCTATATTCAAAACATGAGCATTTCCCCAACTTTACACATGCCTTTTAAAGTAGAAGGCTCTCCTATTTATACAAAAACATAAGAAACTACCTCATTAATGGAGGTCCATTATTCTCTCCCTAGATCCCTAGAAAATATCATAGAGTTACAACTCAAATAGGTAATGATGAGACACATATCCTCTTCGACCTTTATCCAAATCTTCTTCCATATCTTGAAGATAATTCGAATTTGAGTATTGGAAGCCACATAAGGGCACCTTGGAAGCTTCCAAATGACCTACACATGTCATGAAACTCAAGCCACTTTTAAGTATTAGCAAGTATATGTCATTTTCCTAAATTTTAACCATTTAATTCACTTATAATACTAGAAATCATTAACTTTTGGAAAAAACAAAGGTAACCCCTTGTAATCATGAAAATGGAGGCTAATGGAAGGTTATATGGCCATGGAGTTGTGACATGTGAGTGAAATGGTGGCGATAAAGGTGAAAGTGGATGATATTTTGAATAGATTTTGGAGGCTCTACACCCATTGAGGGTATTTTTGCAGGGTATTTGAACATACATCTTGTTGAACCTTTCAACTACCATGAACAGGTAGTGATGTCACTTCCTGGTTGTTGGTATACCTCACATAAAGTCCATGGAGATGCTTTCACAATGATGAGTGGGTACATGTGAGCTATGATATATACCCCGCTTCTTGTTACTACGCTTTCTAGTACAAACAAAAATGCATAATATTATGAACCTAACTACCTTTTCTTGCATCTTGGGCTAATACACATACTTATACAAGTTGGCCACTCTCTTCCCTACACAAAAGTGCCATGAAAAATTGGGGCTGCGAGCCTCTCCAATAAGTTTTAGTTGCTCACCTTTAGGAACACATAACTTTTCCAGCTTGTAGAGTAAATTTTTCTAGAGATGGTATTTCAACTATGTTGTCACTTCATGCACGTTAATGTGGCTCTGCACTTGTTGAAATGTCTCCTTGATGTCCCCATCCTCTCAATATTCCTTTTTGTATGCATCATGGGTGAATCGATCCATGTGAGTCAAAGTTACCAAAGCCATGATCTTTGATGTGGGTGGCCTTTTAATCATGTCATCTAACTTGTTTATGGTTCCCTTCTTATACTTGATCAATAAATGAAACTATTTTAGAAACCCCATCCACTTGTAATGCCTAGTCTATTGTAGTTTACTTTAGCCTGCAAGTAGTATAGTGGATAGTTATTTGTGTGGATTACTATCTCCTTTCCCATCAGATAGTGTTTCCACTTCTTCTCAACTTGTGGCATAGATCTCCTTGTCATAGGTAGGGTATTTGAGAACTGTTCCATGAAATATTTCAAAATGGTAGAATACAAGCTTCCTCCCTGCATCGAGACCACTCCCATAGCATACCCACTTCGAATGGTTTCTACAAGTTTGGTAATGCTAGAACTTGTGCTTGGATGATCTTGTTATTTAACTCCTAAAATTTCCTCTATTGACCCTTTCCCCACTGGAAACTATTTCCATGCCCTGTTATGGCATAGAGAGGTGCTACTACTGCTGAAAATGAGGCTATAAATTACCTTAGGTATTATGATTCCCCAATGAAACTCTTGACCTCATAAACATTAGTAAGCACTTTCCCCTTCATGATGGCCTCCATATTGGTAGGATCTTAAGCTCTCTTCCACCTATCAAATACCCTAGATACACCAAATACTTCTATGTAAACTCACACTTATTGAGATTTTCTAGAAGTTGGTGTTTATTTAATGTTTCTAGCACATGCATTAAATGTGAGATGTGCTCCTCCCATGTAGTAATGTATATCAATATATCATCCAAATAAACAATAACAAATGAATCTATAAAAAGGTGTAATATATCATTCATTAACCTCATAAATGTAGTTTATGCATTGATTAGGCCAAGAAACATGATTAACCACTCATACAAACCTTTTATAGTTTTGTAGGCGGTATTCAACATATATTTTTTTTTTTACTTAGATGATGTCCTAACTTAAAGTCCACTTTGGTGAAGTATTTGGCTTGTTGCAAATAATATAGCTGATCATCTATCCTTGATAAGGGATACTTATTCTTGAGCATAGTTTTGTTTAACGCTTTATAATCGATAAAAATCCACCAAGTCCCATCCTTCTTTGGTACAATGATAATTAGAGACCCACATGACAAGGTACTTGGTTGAATGACACCCTTTTCTAGTAGTTTCTACAACTACTTATTCATCTCACTTTTTTTTATAACAAACTTCCTATATAGATAAATGTTTGGAAATGGGGAGTTTAGAAATAATTGGATCTTGTGCTCCACTTCTCTCTTGGTGGGTATGTTGGGATGGGGTCCACTGGGTCAGTTTTGGGGTTAAGATAACCCCAGATTCGGGGTTAAGATAACCCAAGTTTTGATACAATTCTTCTAACTAATGTAAAGTCTCCACGATTCGTGGATGTGGAGCGCACAGATGATTAGGAGTCAAAGGGGTTTTATCCCCTTGTTTATGTAAAGTTTGATTCAGTTTTGAGATCCACCCATGGTTCGTAGACCATGGGATTGTATGAAAAAGGCTATAAATAGGTGTGTCTTAGAGAGTCTAAGGCCGAATTGATAAGCAATGGGTAGATAGAAAATAAGTGATAGCGAAGAGAAGTGGGTCAGATAGGAGAAGAAAGGTTTTGCAACTGAGGGCGCAAAGGCCTAGGTAAAGTCCACAGCTAAGTGCACGAACCCCTCCAGTTGTGTGTGCAGGGTAGTTTTGAGTCTGTGACCTTGTATTGAAGATCAATAAAGACAACTTCTAAACAATTATTGTTTATTTCCGTTTATCTCTGTTAATATTATATGTTGTTGATGAATAATGTGTTTTATGGAATATTGATTGAATGTTGCACGATTCCCTTTAATAATATTTAATCATGTACACAATGCATGTTTAATTATTTTTGTGAAGAATATGATGCATTTTTTGATGTCCACTAACAACTTAAGTAAATCTGCGTGAACACTAATTTATGGTTGTTCTCTGATGCACGTAAGTGGATAAATTGACTGTTAAGGGTTTGCAAAGACTAATTGTAGACCTTCTCGAAGGTCTAAAGGCTGTTTTGACAGAGTTGCAGGAGTGTGCCCTAGGAGCGTATCGACCTGCACGAAGGTAGATATGAAGCAATAAAATACATCACACTATTCTCTGGATAAAGAAACTTGGTTCTTGCATCCCCCCCATACTGCTTCGAGTGAGATTGTAGCCTATGCTACGCAGGTTGTTGCCTAAAGGGACAATAGTGTAGGGATTTGTTGGTTGGTGCAACTAACTCTAAACCTAGGTTAGGACCCCCTAAGCCAACAAATGGTTTCATTGTTGGGACCCGAATCTGCTTGAAGGAGACATGTGATGTTGCATCGTTGGAATCTGACCAAGAAAGAAATTGAGAAGTGGTTGGATTAATATTCATGAGTTCGTAATGCAAGAAAATAGGAATCTGCACCTTTCCAAGGAAGAGTGTTTGAATAGGTATATGTATATAGAGATACACGAGATCTTCTTCTGCACCTTGCCCATTGAACTGTATGAGTGGTTGGATAAATTGAGAGATAGTCAAGGAAGGTGGAAGCTCGATAATCCAATAGTGTGGACTCCAAAGTTAGTGTGACAGTTGGAAGATTCTAAGAACAAGATCGTGCGGGTTGTCAATCATTGGCTCAATTGAATTATAGGAGGATTTGTTACAAAATTTGCATTTGATACCTCAGTTAACTGTAGCGAAGCAAAGCGAATATTTTTCAGAGGACTTCGAGGTAAGTATTTAGGATCTTTGAATACTTGGATTAAAATGTTGTTATGTGAAAAATAGGTGATGCCATTACCTTGATGTTCGAACCTATGTGAAGTGGATGATTCTTTAGAAATCATGAGGGATCAGGACTGGAGTATAGTCCATTTATTGTACCTCATTTAAGTGATGACGAAGGGGTTGAATGCACTCCGCCACGAAGCGCTATTAAGATAATCACTCGAGGGATTCCTAGAGTAAATCATCTGTCCACTCCACCTCCACCTCCACCTCCACCAAATACACCTTCATCCACACCTCCACCTCCACCACCACCATTCGACATAGCGAACACGATGAAATTGCCTATCTTTAAAGGCATAGGGAGTGAAGATATAGACCAGTTCTGGTTTGTTGCAAATGTTGAGTGGACACCGCAACAGATAACTGATCACAATATCAAAAAGGCACAGTTGGTTACCGCTCTGCAGGATCACGTGCTAACTTGGTATATTAAGTATTGTTCTAATAACCCTGTTGTGTCGCTAGCAGATACTACGGTAGCTTTGAATAAGGAGTTCAGTAAGCCTAAGTCTGATTCACAGTCAGTAATTGGATTTAAGGAGATCATGGTGAGGGTCGATGAGACACTGTGGGAATTAGATCAAAGATTGAAGTGTCAAATTCGAGAAGCTAACATGTAGTAATCAGACAATCAACATCATGAATGGTTTATAGCTTCACTTCTACCCCACCTATGAATTGCTTTGTCACAATTGAATATAGGAACATAGGCAGAAGCCTTGGAAATCATGATGAGGTTGCATACAACGCTTATTCAGGACATCACCTTGGGGGTACAACAGATTCACTCTCAGTTACAGAGCTTACACTTAGAATTACAAAGTTTGAAGAAAGTCAAGGAGACTAAACTGGAAGTGTGCGTAGAATTCTAGTGTTTGAAGTGCAAGAGCTAGGGACACGATAAACACCATTGTCCTATGTACTCGAATTATATTATAGGAGGGGAACTGATTCTATTAAAATTTGCAACGAGGTCTAACCTCCATGTGGGTCATTTTATTTATGGCAGCTGATATTTTTCTTGGATTCCTCTCATCAAGAGGTGTAGGATTGATATAACGGTCATCTGATTCCAACATTTATTTATGGAGATATGAATTTATTTGTATATACTTGACAATTTGTTAAGGTAATCTAGCAAGATAAAGTGTGTGGCACACTCCCAGCTTAACCTCAATGATTCATATAAAGGAAGATACCTTGTGGCATTATTTCACATCATCTCAACGCTCATCTTCTCTCTCCTAATCTCATTGTGCTAGCATAGGAGCAGTTTCTCTCACATGTGCACGAGGAAGGACGAATTTTCTGTTGAGGGCATCATTCATTGTTTCTAGGGCAACATTGACTTGGGTAGCATTGACTCTTCTGGGCTACATTGACCAAGGTGCAGGGCTGTTAAATGATGTGTTGACCAAGTGTTGACCAATCATTGACCTACACATGCTGTTTGGGTGTTGTGTTGACCAACGTTGACGAAATTGTTGACCAACATTGACTGGTTAGGGTTGACCACAGGTTGCTGATTATTGACTGCTATTTTTACTGTTGACTGAGGGTTGTTGTGGGTAGTGGAAGTTTGTTGTTGAAGACCGAGTTCTTCAAGGTTGAATAGAGGTCAATCCAGGGTTGTTTGACTAGCTTTAACTTTGTTGGTTATTGATTTTTTATTGCTGATATAAAATATCAGACTTTTGATATTGTACTATCTCTCTCTCTACTGAATTATTGAAGATTATAGAAGAATTGATCAAAGGGTTTCCCCACATTGGGGTTTGTCTCTAGCTAGCGACCACGTCTAGTGACTCTTGTCTTGGCTTGCCTTTTGTCAATTTATTTATGTTCTATTAGCATTTTACTTTATGTTAATGTGATTGCTAAACATTGAAATTGACATTGGGCTAATAAGAAGAAATTGAAGCAAATTTCTCTAAGCATAGAACATACCATAACTTAACATGGTATTAGAGCTGAGGTGAAGACAAAGCCCAAGCAAGAGCAAGAGCAAGAGAAATCACTGAAGACTGTTGGAAAAAGTCTTAAGACTTCATGGGTTCCTGATCACACTTCCCTACCAAAGACAAGTTCCTTAAGAAGTCTGACTATCACAGATGGAAGATGTCTCTCAATCAGACATTGGAAGAGCAGGAAGTGTTGGACTATGTGAGGGGCAGAATTACAGAGCTTCCATCAAATGCACCGACTGCTACAAGGAACAAGTGGAATAAGTGTGAAGTCAAAGAAAAGAAGATCATCTGGGACTCTATTGACAAGTGCATGGTGGCCTACATTTATGAGCTGAACACCTCCAAGGAGATCTACAATAGACTGGTAATCTTGTTTAATGTTAGTGATGCAAATGAAGTTTTGTTCCTCAAAAATAAGCTGAAGGAAATTAACATGGGAAAAGATGAGGATATGCAATCCTACTTCTTAAGGATCATCGAGATCAAGAATGATCTGCTATCGATTGGGGAAGTCATTCTTGATAGGGAACTGACTATCATAACTTTTGGAGGACTCCCATCCAAATGGTATGTATTTAAAACCACTCTCCTCAACAATAATGTAATACCAGGATTTGAGGAATTGATCATGAGATGCATTCAGGAAGAGACTAGGATGGAAGAGTAGGAAATGCCTTCATCTAAAGGAAACCTCACTGCTTTCTCCTCTCATGCTAAAAGGAGAAATAATTCTGGGTCTAAATCCAAAGGAAAGGCTAGATCAAAAGGTGGAAGGAAGGGAAGATCTTTCATTTGCAATAAATTCGGCCACTATGCGAGGGAGTGTCCAAATAGAAAAGACACATCTCATGACAATGATCAAAATCACTCCCAGGGCAATTCCAACCACAATCAAAGGAATGGCAGGTTCAATGGAAAAGGAAAGAGGAACATCAGAAATCAAGGAAGTGGTCAACCCTCCAAGAAGGCAAGGAACTCTATTTATGAATCTAATGTTGTTAACAATAAGCAAGATGAATATTATCTGATATCAACCCTCTTTACTACTTCTTGTCTGGACTCGTTGGGCAATTGGCTTATTGATAGTGGTGCCTCAAGGCACTTCATTGGTTACAAGGAATCTCTCTCGAATTTGATAGAGAAGGAGACCAACCTGGAGATTATTCTTGGAGATAACTCCACCTTTCCCATAAAGGGTGTAGGGAATGTTACTGTTCAATTAAATCAGGGTAACACAATTCTTTTGCAAGAAGTCCTATATGTACCTAATCTTAAGAAGAACCTGGTGTCCATTTTGGTGATGGAAGAAAAAGGCTACAAGGTGGCCTTCATCGATTGAAAGGTACATGTATGGAAAAAGAATTTTAAAGATGCTTTCACTCTTGTGTTATGAGTTGACTCTCTATATCAAGTTGGAGGAAGTCCATTGCGAGTCATATCTTGTGACACATCTCTACAGTTCGAACTATGGCACCGGAGGTTTTCCCACCTTCATTATAAGGCTCTACCCAATGTGAGACAAATGGTGACAGGAATGCCTGAGTTAAAAATAGAGCATGAAGGTGTATGTCTGGGATGTGCCGAAGGAAAGCTCAAAAGGGGACCATTCCCTTCAAGCCATAGCAAGATCTCTGATATTTTGGAGTTGGTTCACTCTGACATATCTGGTATGATGCCCGTGAACTCTTTAGGAGGTTATATATTATCTTACTTTTACAGATGAATATTCTTGCAAGACATGGATATACTTCTTGAAAAAGAAGGATGAAGTGTTCTCCTGGTTCCGTCACTTCGAAGCCTTGATCGAGAATCAAACCAAGAATAAGATCAAGATCTTAAGGAATGATAATGGGACCAAGTACGAATCCAATGAGTTCCATGACCTTTGCAAAGAGTTTGGAATTAGAGGGAGACCACCACACCGTACACTCCTAAGAAGAATGGTGTTGTGGAAAGGAAGAGTCGTATCATTATGGAAGCTATTCATGCTATGATCCATGATCAAAGGCTTCCAAAGTTTCTATGGGTCGAAGCTGCAAATACTACGGTATATGTTCAAAAGAGATGCCCTCATCAAGAATTGGGTTCCAAGGCTCCCGAAGAGATGTTCACAGGTAAGAAACCTGATGTCTCTTATTTTAGAATTTTTGGAAGTCCCATATATTTTCATGTGCTGAAAGAGAAAAGGAATAAATTGTGTGCATCTGGAAAGAAGGGAATCTTCGTGGGCTATAGTGAAAATTCTAAGGGCTATAGAATCTATGTGGCTAGTCAAAGGGAAATCAAGATTAGTCATGATGTCACCTTTGACAAAGATATGGTTCTTAGCAAAGTTTACAATATTCTTATACTAAGGAAAACTAAAGAAGCTGACACCAAGAAACCGGATGAAAAGGAAGACGAGACGATGCCTGAAGTGAAAGAACCTATGGATCCTATTGATCCCACTCTGCAAGAGCCTTCCTCTTCTAGGAAGAGGCCCTCATCGCTTAGGGGGACACTTGATGATGCCAAAGGACACATTGCACCCAATGAGACTTTCCGTGAAAGTAAGAAGCTGATGAGGTATCAGGGATACTTAACCATTATGAGCACCATTATTCAAAATGAGCCTTCTTCGTTCAAAGAAGTTGTGAAGCATTAAGTGTGGAAGGATTCTATGAAGAAGGAATATGAATCCATCATGAAGAACAGTGTTTGGGATGTGGTCCCTAGACCTTAGGACAAAATAATTGTCACCCCGAAATGGCTTTAAGAAATAAAGCATGGAGCTGATGGAAGTGTTGAAAAGTATAACTCTTGTTTTGTTGCTCGTGGCTTCTCTCAAAAGGAAGGTATAGATTATGACAAGATTTTTGCACTTGTTACCCGATACACCACCACCCACTTGATCATAGCCCTTGCTTCTTCACAAGGATGGAACCTATGTTAGATGGATGTCAAGAATGCATTCTTGCATGGTTTGATTAAAGAGGAAGTCTATGTAGAACAACCTGAGGAGTTTGAAATTTATAATTGGGAATCTCACATATGCAGGTTGAAGAAATCCCTCCATGGGCTGAAGCAAGCATCCTGAGCTTGGTATGAGAGGATTGATAGCTACTTGATGAAGCTAGGATTCACTAGGAGTGAAGCCTATCCAAACATTTACTTTAAGGTTGAGGATGATAATCCTCTCATACTGGTGTTGTATGTTGACAACCTCTTTCTGATAGGTGCAGACCCTCTCATTCACAAATGTAAGAGGGAGTTGGCTTCTGAATTTGAGATGAAGGACCTAGGACTAATGCACTATTTCCTAGGGCTGAAAGTCTCACAGAATCCATGGGATATTTTCCTATGCCAAGGAAAATATGTGGTGAAGATACTGGAGAGATTCGTTATGGTGGATTGCAAGCCTGTGACTACCTTAATGGATCTTGATTTCAAGAAGTTACGTGGTAGTGCTACTAGATCTGCTTTGGGAAATGCTACTAAGTATCGTCAACTCATAGGTGCATTGATGTTCTTGGTGAACTCTCGTCCGAATATATGTTTCGCATTCAACACGTTGAGACAACACATGGTTGAGCCTCACCACTCACATTGGATTGGTGCCAAGAATATTTTGAGATATCTTCTAGGCACAATCACTCATGGGTTGAGATACACTGGCTAAGATGTGAGGCTACATGGATATACCGATGTTGATTGGGTAGGCAGTGTGGTGGATTGAAAGAGCACCTCCAAGTGCTGTTTCTCTTTGGGTTCTGCCTTGATATCTTGGATGAGTAGGGAGCAGAAGTTGGTGGCTTTGATCACCACTGAGGAATAGTACGTTGCTGCAAGTATGGCCTCTTGTGAGGTTGTCTCATTGCGGAAGCTATTTAGTGAGCTATTTGAATATAAATTGGATACTACTATGATCGTTTGCGACAACCAGAGTGGCATTCAATTATCCGAGAATCCCGTATTTCATGATCGCTCCAAGAAGATTGATATTAGGTACCACTTTATTTGGGATATGGTACAATGACGAGAAATAAGGGTCCATCATATCAATACAAATGAGCAGGTCGCCCACATTCTAACGAAGCCCCTAGGAAAGGTCAAATTATTGAATTTCCGAGAACGACTTGGAGTCGTTGAGAGACCCTCATATGAGGGTCTTGTATGATGCATGAATTGAGCTTTGGGAGCTCTGGGGGGCTTGGGGTACTTCTTGGAGTGACAAGCGACCATAGGGAGACTCACCATCCCCTAGTGGTGCGTTGTGTACAGGGTGAATGGTTAAGCCTTCCCCTGTGATATCCCATGGCAACTTATGGGAAGGATGAGTGGTTCTCCTGCTAAGACATCCTACCCATGTAGTCTGGGACTCATGGGAAGTACCTCTCATTTGGCCAATGAGTAGGGAAATGAGGATAGGGACAATAGTAGTACCGATGGACACATCGTATATCTACCATACTCCCTATGCTAGGATGACTGACATTGACCTAGGATCAATTGGAACTGACTTCGGGTTAGTAAGAGTGATATAGCTCACTATCTCTTGGAACTGATCTGGGATCAGTAAGAGTGGTATGACACACTCTCTAGAACTGACTTTAGGTCAGCAAGAGAGTTATTGAGCACTCTCTTTATCTGGGACTGACTTTGGGTTAGTAGAGGATGATATGAAACATCCTCGATCATTTCTTCTTCATAATAGTTCAGTAGAGTAGAGAAGAGTAGAGACGAGCAATGCAGGGAAGTGCATTTGATGGCAGAGATAGTACCAACGAATAGATGGATTAGCAAATGGAGTTCTCCCTAGTTAAGAGGGAGTGTTAAAATTGGAAACTAGGACCAAACTCCATGTGGGTCATCTTATTTATGGCACCTGATATTTTTCTTGGATTCCTCTCATCGAGAGGTGTAGGATTGATCTAATGATCATCCGATTATGACATGAATTTATGGAGATATGAATTTATTTGTATATACTTGATAATTTGTCAAGGTTGGACAACAAGATAAAGTGTGTGGCACACCCCCAGCTTAACCTCAACGATTCATATAAAAGGAAGATACCTTTTGGCATTATTTCACATCATCTTGACACTCATATTCTCTCTCCTAATCTCATTGGGCTAATGTAGGAGCAATTTCTCTCACATGTGAAAGAGGAGGGATGAATTTTCTGTTTAGGGAAGTGTTGACTATTTCTATGTAAGCGTTGACTTTCTAGGCAACGTTGACTTTTCTGGGGTACATTGACCAAGGTGCAGGGCTGTTAAATGATGCGTTGACCAAGCATTGACTTGCGCATGCTATTTGGGTGTTGCGTTGATTGAATTGTTGACCAATGTTGACTAGTTAGGGTTGACCATACGCTGTTGATTATTGACTAATGTTTTGACCATTGACTGAGAGTTGTTTTGGGCTGTTGAAGTTTGCTATTGAAGACCAAGTTCTTCTAGGTTGACTAGAGGTCAATATGGGGCTGTTTGACTAGCTTTGACTTTGCTGGTTGCTGATTTATTGTGCTGATATAGAATATCAAACTTGTGATATTGTACTATCTCTCTCTCTCTGCTGAATTATTGAAGATTATAGAGGAATTGATAAAGGGTTTCCCCACATTGGGGTTTGTCCTTGGCTAGCCACCACATCTGGTGTCTCTTGTCTTGGCTTGTCTTCTGTCAATTTATTTATGTTCTATAAGCATTTTACTTTATGTTAATGTGATTGCTAAACAATGAAATTGACATTGGGCTAATAAGAATAAATTGAAGTAAATTTCTCTAAGCATAGAACATACCATAACTTAACAGATTCCCCTGAAACCAGAAGCCCCAGTAGGACCGATCATGGGGGCTGCGCTAGGTTGTTGGACAACATGCGACGAATAATTGTCATTTACTTCAAAAGTTCGTCAAACACCTCAACAATTGTTTTGTAACTTCTACAGGTTAGTGGGCCAGATGAGCACCATTTTCGAAGCTATGAAATGATGATGGAAAGGACACCTACTTATAGGATGCAAGCAACAAATCAACCATGAGATTAGGGTGTTGGAGGGACGTGTGGAGGTTTTAAAGGAAGAGGATGAGGTGGAGGAGGAGGAGGACCTAGTAGAGGTGGCGGTCAACTTATCTTCTACAACTATGGTACGCCAGGGCACTATGCGCGAGACTACCAGAATCAGACACACCCATCATGTCAATACTACAACCAGTTTGACCATATTATAGAAGAGTGCCCAATGCTGATAGCTAAAATGCAAGTGAAGAAAACACAGCCTCAACAACCTACGCAAAACTTACAGATGATGAGAGCTGAGCCCCGTGAATAGGATCAAAGCATAAATATAGTGCTGAGAAGTGGAATAACGATCAACGATGACAAAAGTAAACAACCTAAAGAGGACAGATAGGTTTCCAAGGCCCCAGAGAAGGAAGTTTGTTTTCTTATGGAGCACGCTAAGTAAACTTTTATTGAAGCCAATAAAATCTTTGTTGAGGCTTCCACCTCAAGAAGCTAGAACAAGGTGCAAGAAACCGGTGCGCCTGTAGAGGTTGATCCCTCTGTGCTCACTACGGTTTTGGAAACCTGCATAAAACTACTACATGATAACAATACTATGGAGGGCCTACAGGAATTAATAAACAAATGTTCCTGCAAAGAAAAGGTCTTGGATGGACACTAGGTCGTCAAAAATATTGGCAAACATAAGGCAAGAATGGGGTGTGAGATGAGGCTCACCACGTAGATAGGTGATTATAAGATGGACAAGGTCATCTTGGACTTGGGGTCCGATGCAAACGTGTTTCCAAAACAAACATGGAAAATAATGGGGAGACCTGCATTGCAGTGGTCTCCGATTCAACTTAGAATGGTGAACCAATAGAAGATCATCCCATGGGATGATTATATGGAGTAAATGTTGATATAGAAGGTGCGAGCGTGATGGTCTATTTTAGGTTATAGAGATCGTCAATGATAATAACCCATACCCCATGATCTTGGGAATTGGTTGGGCCATTGATATGAATGGGGTCATCAATCTAAAAAAGAGGACAATTTCGTTTGAAAGGAAGTTTCTTTGGGTTTTAGTACCATTGGACCCTGCAGAAGGGTCATTCTACACTGAACTAGTCCACAATTATGAAGAAATTGAGGATGAACTAGATCAAATCTACAAAATAACAACGTGAGATCAGGACTGGATCAAACCGATGATGGATGGATGGATTTCATGGGACTGGTGAGTTCCTGAACCTCGAATTCAGACGAAGAATTGGAGCATTGAGAAAATCGGCTACATGATGTATCCACACTTCGGTGCAATATGATGATGAAGTCTCTGCGCTGTGTTTCATCAAAGGTAAGTACATTACCCTATTATGATGGTTTAAGTAACATAGATAAGTTTTGGGATGAATTTGAGCATGAAGTCCTTGAGGATCATTGCTTACAAGCATTAGACTTGGCCTTGCGTGCTACATGTGCACGATGTGGGGTACACATACAGATACATTTGGTGGATGGCGAGATACAGAAGAATGATGAAATTATGGTTTGGGTGGCATAACACTAGATTGACTGAGAAATATAACGGGAAGGATGATCCACACAATCACCTAGCGAAATGGGTTAGAGCATGGGGGACAAAATCGCAGCCAGAGTGGGTGCACATATTTTGCCATACTTTAGATACAATTCGCATGAACTGGTATCTGGAAACGGAGCTCCGCCATGGCACCGCATAGTGGGATATATTAAGGGAAGGATTATTATTGACCTTCATTTTTTATAATGGCTTCGCAAGCATTGATGAAGCGCTACAAGAAATTAAGGTGGTTATCTTTAGAATGTGGCAAGAGCCCTTGGAATGGGTCCAACTATTGAACACTAGAAAAGGTATGTAATTGCCACTTATTTTGTTATCTTTTCCTTTAATTCATAACTTCTTTACATTATGAAATGGGCATATGATGAAGGACTATGATAAATTTTAAGAGATTTGTGAGTAACATAAAATGACTAATTATTACCTTTTTTTATGAAGAAAATGAAGAAAATGGAAGATCTCCATTTCAAAGGAAAAGACAAGGCGAAACCAACTGTTGTCCCTTTGACAGGGAACCACATCTAGACAAGGAAATCCAGATCGGAGCACATGAGCCAGGAAAAGGAAGGATAAATACCAAATTGGTAAAAGAGGATGAATATATAACTGAAGAATAACGATATGGCGAATCCCTCAGTATCCTTTGATCCTGAGGGATCGCTACCTTAAGGATATCTGTATCTTTGATATTTCTGGCTAACCGCTATAAAAAGGGACAACATTGCTAGCCCAAGGGGCATATTATTGTTGTTTTATAGAATTTACTATTGCAAACCAAACTTTGATCATCGACTCTCTTTAAAGAGTGATTACTATAACTCTGTTTTCATGATTAATATATAAACTTTGTTGTTGTTCCGTCTTTGATTATGGAGTAATCACAGCAATGCGTCCCTGGAGGCTAAGGGCCCGACGCTAGTGGATCACTTGCATTCTGTACCATTATTTCCCAATTCCAAGTCATGTGTGGTTTGATTGCTTTTACTTGCTTCATTCAGTAATATGTTGTTCCTTATCATTTCGTGTATTGGCTCTGGTATATCTCATTCATATTTGAATAGTAAGGTTATCTTCTGCAACTGGAATGTTATGCCATTCATTCTAAAATTATATAAACATTTATGTTCCCTTACAGATTAGCATTACTGTGTAAACATTGTTGTTCCTTTACTATGTAACATTATAGTTCGTTTACAGAGTAACACTACTATGCATTTACCGATCAGTATTATTGTCTATTCAGCTACGGTTTACCTCTAAGTGTGATTGTTGTTCATTTGGACTGTTGTTCCATTGCAACTACAATTGCTATTTCTTTATCACTATGTTTAATATTCCTTATGCGGAAACTCAGATTACTACTTCCATCATTGTAGATTCGTTGTGTGTTAGCATTTGATTTAGCTTGTTGTGCATTTACATTTGATTCAAGTTGTTGTTCAATATTTCGTAAGACTTATTTTAGTTTTTTGTTCCATTTCCTGTTTGCTGTTCAAATCATTTCTGAGTTAATAGTTGTTGCTTAATTCCTTTAGATTACTATTTCTACCTAATTCATTGTTGTAAGTTAAAGTTTTGCTGATCAATCTTTTCAAATAGATTAGTTGTTGTTCCCTTTCCTGTTAATTGAATTACCATTTGGAGTAATTGCCTTGGTGTGAACAGAACAACCTACAACTGTAGTGAACATTGACTATTGCTATCTAGTTCCCAGATTGGAGATCTTCTCCTTGATTTCTTTTCAATTGCATCAGTTTACAAAGGGAAGAGTTATCATTACTGCACCCTTAACTGATGAAGTGTTGTAGTTTTCTAAAATGAATGATTTAGTTACAAAGCATTTCAATTTCTTGCCATTACATTTAGAGTTTGTTTCCAGCATTTATTTACCTTTGTAAAAGCACTATACTACTAGCATTACTCTTGACAAGTGACCGCCTCAGACTGAGTACACTCTTGAGATAACAAATCGTACCTGGATTGATAATTAATGTAGGGTAAATAGAGGTGAAAAAGACCCTGTTTACTGCTGGACATTTTGGTGTTGTTGTCAGGGAAGAGTGTAGCCATTTTTCTCTTGAGATTAGTATAAGTACTTGCTAGGAGAGACTTGGGTTTTAAGAATAGAAGGTAAGAATCTGCGTACGGAGCATGTAACAACCCTGCTCCCCTACCCGCTTTCTTGCGGATTTGTTGTTGTTTTGGGTAGAAATCAACGTTTGATTTGTGTGCATGATTAAGCATAAAAAGCCTGAAAAGAATCCTAAACCACTACCCAAGCCTGATAAAGCTAAGGGACCAATGACTCTTGGCCGATCGAAATTTATAGATGAAATCCTTAAAAAATCAGAATCTCAGCCTTCAATAGGACCTAGAAAAGTTGCTTTTGGACAACCTACTAGTTCCCTTCAGGCCACAGGATCACCATCTGTAGCCTTTGCTGAGGTGCACAACCAAACTGAGGAGCAATATTTTCAAGGAATTGAGAATTCTAGCCCAAAATCATTACAAGAAGGGAACCTTAGTAATCTCTGTGAAGGGAGAGGAGAAAAAGGGGAAACTGAAGAACCAATATCTCCTCTTGGAATAATTCAGCCATTAAGCAGCCCAGATAAGGGAAGTGTTGTAAAAATCATCCAGAATGAAGTTGAAGAACCTCAAGAGCTAAAATCCCCCCAGACATTAGGAACTCTCATCATCTCAGACAAAGGAAGTGTTGTTAAGGCCACTCCTGTTAAGGCCATTCCTGCTCTGTCTAATCAACCTAGGAATACCATCCTAGAAATCCTGGAAGGTTATTGGCAGATATTTGACCAAATGGCCCAGAACCAGCAAACCCCAAAACCTCCACACTGAAATATCCCATTGTAGATACTGCAGTCAATGCACCTATGAAGACAATTCCTCTCTAGCATATCCCTACATTTCATGGCCTAACATCAGAATACCCAGATGCATTTTTGTTCGAATTTGATGTGTTGTGCAGAGGATATGACTATACCACCGATCCCCAAAAGCTGAAACTATTTCCCTC
This sequence comes from Pinus taeda, assembly GCA_000404065.3. Classification (NCBI taxonomy): domain Eukaryota; kingdom Viridiplantae; phylum Streptophyta; class Pinopsida; order Pinales; family Pinaceae; genus Pinus; species Pinus taeda. Next base: position 43,535 of record APFE030337347.1, on the reverse strand, counting down.
TACATTAAAAGGAGTTGCTTTATGATGGTTTATAGGGTTGGGTGGAGGTTTTATGAATGACTGGGATCAAAAGAAAGGTGCTTTCCTGAAGAAATATCAAGATTATTGTAGGTCCAGAGAATTAAAGGATGAAATATTTCAGATGGTAGCTAGACCTAATGAGACACTAGAAGAATATGTTGAACATTTTCAGTATAATCTTCAAAGATCTCCTTATGCATCATTACCCTTACCTGACAATGTATTAAAAACAACAATAATTAAAGGTATGAAGGAACAATGGATTGAAACACTAAATATTATAGGAAAAGGAGACATCTATCAAGAATATTTTGCTAACATCATTAATTTATGTATCAGGAGCTCACGAGGTAGCACAAGGCTAAAACCAGTAGAACACGATAGGTTTACAAGGGACAACAAAATATCTCGGGAAGGAGTATCTCACATAGAAATTGGAAATTTATTAGAAAATTTCAAAACCAATATTTTGGGGACTCTAACAACGCATCTCGATATTATACAAGAAAAACAGAAACAAGCAGAGGCAGAGCAAAATCTGGTTCTGTCCTAGATGCAGAAAGAAACATAGCTACAAAGAGTGCCCATTAAATGCAGTTCAAGTTTGCACCATTTGTACAAAAGACCACTCTACGGAGAGCTACCCCTCACTCCCTGTTTTGAAAGCAGTATACAAAGAAGTAGAAGAAGAACCAGAACTGGTGTACCTACTTAATCAGCGCCATCAATGGAAGCCGCGACAATCAGGTATGTTCCCCGATCCATCTTTTTCTTTCCAGCCTCCATAATATCATGCTCAGCAATATAATACAATGTGGAAAAATCAACCTCCCTTCTCAAATTGGTCACAACAACCATTTCCTTCATCATCACCATGGCCGAATCAAGCAAGCCAATCTAATTGTCCAAATTTTCCCTACGCTCCACCATATTGGCAAAACAATGCGTATCCAACACAATGGTCCCCTCCCACTTCACAGAGTCAAGCCTGGCAGACAAACTGGTAAAGACCGATGAATCAACCAATAGGAACCATTCCACCCCCTCAACCTACATTGCCAAAACTACAACAAAACCCCTAGTCCAACATAAGACCACAAATCCCAGCCCAACCCAACCCGAACCCAAATAACGGACCGGTTCAATCTGTTCAAATAATTGAAACACCAGAACTAGAAACCGATCTAAGGTAGTGCAATGACATTCAATTAAGGTCTGGGTGCATCATAGAAATAGAGGGAGATAAAAATGTTTAATTTGAAAATCAGTTACCCGCAGAACAACCATTACAAGAAGAAGATGTGGTCAGGAAACATATTCATAACCAAGCAACCACATCTTCCCCCCCATTCCTAGAACGATTAATCATACCACGCCCTATATAAGATCCTGACTTTGATATTCTGGGAGAACTAAAGAATTTGTACATAAAAATCCCACTCCTCCAAGCTATCAAAGATATCCCAATATATGCAAAGACCATCAAAGAGTTATATATAAAAAACCAGGGAGGAGAATAACAAATAATCCAACAGTCCAAGTAGTTGGCACCCTATTTGATCTGTTATCAGGAAGAGAAGCACCCGTCAAATACGAAGACCCGGGAAATCCAATAGTGGCAGTGCAAATCAATGGAAAAACCTTTTCAAATACCTTAGTTGATTTAGGGGCTACAATTAATATTTTAACAACCACCATTTGTCAAAAACTAGGCATTACATCAGTAGAACCAACTTCTACCTTATTAGAACTGGTTGACCGATTAGTGGTTAGGCCAAAAGGCACACTACATGATGTCGTTCTATCTGTTGATTCTTGGGAATATCCTACCGACTTTCTGATAATAAACCCCAAAAACCAACTTGGTGGACATTCGTTAATTTTAGGCAAACCTTGGCTTGCGACTGCTAATGCTTACATTGGCTGTCGATAAGGCAGTATGACCATAACTAGAGGGAGTAACATCAAGAATCTAGCCCTATACCCTCGAGCCCAGCCAAGTGTAACAATAATAAAAACTAACAAACATCTTGTATCATACCTTACCGAAAACATTAGATCCCCATTAACCATAGAAAATGCCCTCGATTTTAAAGATCGAACAGAGGATGATGTTATTAACAAATTCATTAACCAAGCTGAACCCAGATCCCACATACAATGTCACATGATAGAGGCAACATTTGACAACGAACTAGAAGAATATCCTCTCAAAGACACTCATGATCAAACAATACCTACTACCTGTATTTCAAATAGCAAAACTATAGAGATTGAGCTAGGAAAAACCTTAAACATAAATAATAACCTGACTCCTAAATAAGAAGAAACGTTGGTCCAATTACTAAGAAAATACAAGGAAGCTTTTGCATGGGATTATCCAGACATGAAGGGAATCGATCCCGGGCTATGTACACACACATTTATACAAAAAAAGATGCGAGACCTGTTCACCAACCCTGAAGAAGACTTAGCCCTCATCTAAAAGACATCGTGAAAGCTGAACTACAAAAACTTTTAGATGTAAATTTTATTTATCCAATCTTCGATAGAAAATGGGTCTCTATGCTAGTAGTGGTGCCAAAGAAGAATGGAAAGTGGAGGATTTGTGTAGATAATAGAGAATTAAACAAAGCAAACCAGAAAGACCACTTTCGCCTTCCATTCATTGACCAGGTATTAGATACATTAGCAGGAAAGAAATTCTTTTCTTTCTTGGATGGCTTCAGTGGGTACAATCAGATTCAGATTGCCCCTGAAGACCAGGACAAAACTACTTTTACCTGTCCTTGGGGAACGTTTTCCTACAGAGTTTTACCCTTTAGCCTATGCAATGCCCCTGCCACATTTCAAAGGGCTATCCTCAGCATCTTTTCAGATTTAATAAATGAAGGGCTCGAAGTATACATGGATGATTTCACACCATATGGAGATGATTTTGACCCAACACTAGACACATTGGAAAAGTTGTTGCAACGATGTATCGCCACCACACTCTGTTTGAGCCATGAAAAGTGCCATATGATGATGAATGAAGGACTCATCCTAGGTCATTATATCTCAGCAGCAGGAATACAGGTAGATTCGGCCAAAATTCAAATAATTTTGTTAATACCTACTCCTACCACACAGATAGAGGTACGCAGTTTTCTTGGATTTTCTGGTTATTATAGGAGATTTATAGAACATTTTTCTCAAATAACTGCACCTCTATACACACTAACAGGGAATGTTGATTTTGTTTGGATAAATAAGTGTGATCATGCTTTTGAGGATCTGAAAAGGCTTGTGTCAACAACCCCAGTGCTCAGAGGCCCAAATTGGAACCTGCCATTTCAAATTTCATCAGATGCTTCGGACACAACTATTGGAGCAGTCCTTGGGCAGGAAGAAGACAAAAAACCATATGCAATCTATTATATTAGCAATAATTTGTCTCATGCTGAGTTAAACTATATTGTTACTGAAAAATAATTTTTAGTTGTAATACATGTTGTAAATAAATTTAGGCATTATATCATTGGATATCTTGTTGTTTTATATACAGATCACTCTGCCATAAAATATTTAGCAGATAAACCAATTGCAAATGGTAGAGTAACAAGATGGTTGATTTTATTGTAGGAATTCAACATCACAATAAAAGATCGACCTGGGAAAGAGAATCATGTAGCTGACTTTCTCTCACGAATGCTGAAGCCAGAGGACACAACAACAGTTGAAGATCAATTTCCATATGAACGTTTATTCGTTGTTACTGTCAAAACACCTTGGTATGCTGATGTTGAAAATTATTTAGCAGTAGGAAAATTACCAAAGCATCTGACCCCCAATGAACAAAAATAGATTGTGCAGCATAGTACCTGATTTTCTTGGATTTTGGGCTACCTATTTCATACAGGGGCAGACATGCACATCAGAATATGTGTTCGTGCAAATGAAATATTTGATATTCTCAAAGTTTTTCATGACGGACCATGTGGCAGACATTTCGCAAATCAAAGAACTGGTCACAAAGTTCTGCAAATAGGGTATTACTGGCCCACAATCTTCAAAGACGCAAAGAAATTTGTTCAAGCTTGTGACAGTTGCCAAAGAGCAGGACGCCCTGTACAATTCGATGAAATGCCTTTGAACCCATCGCTAGTCATTGAACCATTTGAGCATTGGGCGCTTGATTTTGTTGGTCTGATCAACCCATAATCAAACCACAGAACATATATTTTGGTAGCAATAGAATATGTGACCAAATGGGTTGAAGCAGAGGCACTTCAAAAAGTTACAGAGGATTCTGTCATTCATTTCTTGTTCCAGATATTTGTGCGATATGACCTCCCAAGAGACATAATCACAAATGGAGGACCGCAGTTTGCTGGTAATAAAATTGCTGCAACATTAAAAAATTATCATATTCAGTACAAGATTACCACCCCATACCACCCACAGGCAAATGGCCAAGTAGAGATCACGAATAAGGTAATAGAAGAAATATTAGCAAAAACCATTGCGTCACACAGACCCGATTGGGCTACAATATTGCTGAAAGCCTTGTGGGCATACAGAACAACGTGGAGAAACACCATCGGTTATTCACCATATTAGCTAGTATTTGGAAAGGAACCCATCTTTCCAATAGAGTTCGAAATACAAATGTTGAGAAAAGCACAAGAAGTCAATCTAGATTTAAATGAGGCCCAGATTAATAGACTACAACAAATCAATGAGCTAGATGAAATCAGGCTCTCTGCTCTTCAACATACTACATTAATTCAACAATAGAGATCAAAATGGCATGACGCCCTTATCAAAAATAAGGTCTTCCACGAAGGAGATTGGGCACTCCTATACAATTCCAGGTCTCAGGATTTTCCGGGGAAACTTCAAACTTGCTAGTTGGGACCGTATGAAATCCAGAAAGTGCATGATAATGGCACCATTACTTTAACCACTATCGACGGATCTGGACATACCTTTAAAGCAAATGGCCATCGAGTTTGACTGTATCGCAAACTGCTTACTCAAGAATCCTTCTACCAGCAACTTCGGGAAGACTCTGACATGCAGGTTCTAGCTGAGGAAGAAAACTCTTCCTTGCCTTTGGTTCACTAAGTAATTTGATTTCTTTCAAAATTTTGTACATAACTTTTTCTGTTCTGTTTGTGTACATTACTTTCTGTACAGATTTCTGCGTTTCTGCATTTTTTTTACACTTTGTTGTTCATTTTCGAAGGAACAACATTTTCACCGCTTTGCTGTTCCTTTTCGAAGGAACAACACTATTGCATTTTGTTGTTCCTTTCGAAAGGAACAACATTTTCACTGCTTTGCTATTCCTTTTCGAAGGAACAACACTTTTGCATTTTGTTGTTCCTTTCCAAAGGAACAACAATTCCGCTGTTTTGCTGTTCCTTTTTGAAGGAACAACATTTTTCCATTTTGCTGTTCCTTTCTGAAGGAACAACACTTTTTTCATTTTGCTGTTCCTTTCCGAAGGAAAAATGCTTTTCACTTTTGTTGTTCCTTTCCGAAGAAATGACATTTTCACATCTTTTGTTTGAACTTGCTTTATTTGCTGTTCTAATTAAGGAATAGCTGTCGTTCCTCTCAAGGAACAACAACTTCGAGCATGTCTTTTTCCTTTTTGCTTGCGGTATTTGTTTGCAAATATTTTTTTGTTGTCCCTCTAAAGAAACAACAAATGTTCCATCTTGAGAACAACACTTTTGGAGTGTATATTTCTTCTTTTTGTGTGTATGTATGTTTTACCATTTAGAGGATTTTTGTGAGTGATGGTCATTTAAGGCACAGTTATACATTTATGCAAGAATACAAAAACTTGAGGATACTAAAATCAACAAATCAAAGAAAAACTGTTATCTTTAAAGGAATTGCTTTGAATTGATAAGAGAAAAGAGGAAAGGACACAACGATTTATATCACCTTGTTGTCATTACTTTCTAATACCAATATGATTGATTATTTTTTATCATGATGGTTCTTTCTAAATCCCCATAATTCTCTTTGATAATTATTATTGAATAATAATAAGGGCATATTTTTTATCTATTGAGATGTTTAGACTTCTTCCACCATCCCTACTCTTAAGGAGTGTTGAGCCATCCTCTATATATAAATAGGAAAAGTGTTATATAAAGAAGAAAAAATAAAAAGAAAAAATGTATATCTATATGATTACTAACATGATTTGCCAGATGAAGGATAGGGGATCTCATCAAGAGCCAACCTACCATGATCATAAGGAAGAAAGTGAAGTGCCAGTCCCACTATGGCCACCACACTAGGGATATGATCCAAGAGGCACATCAGAAAAATACGAAGTCCTTGCAACAGGAGGTCTCATCACGAGCCGACCTACCCACCTTTCACTCCTTCCTGGTGAATGGAATTGTGATTCATCTGGTTACCTAGCTAGCACAATGGCCTCCATTCTGACATTGCACAACACTTTCCTAGGCATACACAAAGGATTATGGTTCCAAGGGTGAAATAAACAACTCTATCAAGGTTATGGACACCTGTGGGCAATAGAGCTCTATTGATGGTATTGAAGTCATATTTCTTATACACTAAAGTTATTATAAAACTCTTCTTCTTATATCTTTATAGTGATTTCAAATGAGATTATGTATATAACTGTTTTGAACCTTTGATACATGAAAATCAATTACAAATCAATCATGATGGTAAAAGTCGATAATGACTGCATAAGAACTTTTATTCACGTCAGCTGTCCTATCCTCAACTTCTCACATCATATCACGACATTTCCATACTTATTAGCGATTCTATCATATGCCTCGATTTCAGTAATCTTCTCATCTTTGTAAGCATGTTCCTTTATTCCTCTGTACGATTATAGTTTAGCATGCTGCTCATTTATTTGATGGCCTAGGATAGTCTATCACATTATAGGGGGGCACAGGTGATCTCCATAATTTGTTGGCATACGTGTCAACTCATTATTCAAAGGTATAATGACTTCTCCAAAACTCGGGAATAGTAAGTCTAATGGTATTTCGTTTCCCAATATGCATGGCTTGCTATTCCGACACCATTTCCGTGTTTTGCTCTGCAAAAATTAGCATGTGCTAAGCATGGAAAAGATGGGAGGAAGATCAATTCGCAGTGAGCCATAGGTGTTAATGGTCTGTGACGCTGCACGAGAAATCCTAGCAAGGGCAGGGTGGATATCTTACCTTAACCGTCTACAGCAATCCAACCAGATGGTGGAAATCGAGTTTCTACAGAGCTTGTAGGAAAATCATTTCATGGTGAGAGGGAGACAGATAGCAGTCATAGATGACATAATTGTTGAAGTTTCGAGACTACCAACCGCTGGACTAGTGTGGACTTTGAAAAAAGTGAGACTGTGTGACGCCATAACCATCTTCCAGGATGAAGGGCAGAACCTTACTGTCAAAGGGAAGGGAGTCGTGCCAGCAATCCTGGGTGAGCCATGGGCAGAATTAGCGAGAATTATCCAAAGCTACATCACTTGCAATGGTAGAAAAGATGTGGTAAGACCACACCATCTCAAACTTTTAGCCGTGTTAAAGAAAAAATGTGCTGTGAATTTGCCTTCATTTTTAAATTTTTTATTACATGATGTTGCTCGAAGCATGAGGAAATCTCGCCATGTAGAGTCAGTGGTAAGCCGCCATGGGTTAATTCAATTGATAGTTAGTTACAGCCTTGCCCAACAGCAGAGTAGTTTGGAAGAATTGATTTTGTCGATAGATGGGGGACTGGCTTTGCCAGCCCCAAAACAAAAACATATTGCTAGCACATTGAGCAGACCACTGAAACAAAGACAATCTGTTAGATTGGCAAGGAGTAGAGGAATGCTGGGAACTTTGCAGGGAAACATTGGCCAACCTATGGAAATACATGATTCAGAAGATGAACAACCCCCACAACTGGAAGGTGGGGAGAATGAAGAAGAATTGAATGAAAACAATGATGAAGAACCAGCGGAGGAATCAGAACAATCTAGTCAGGAAGGAGGGGAGGAAACAGAGCAACGTAGTGAAATTCCACTACAAAAACCTCTACAAGAAGATGAATTGGCCCAAATTTTGGCCAATATGGGCAAGTATGTCCAACCTCATAGCCCACTCAACCCCCATACCAAAGAAGGGCCATAGAAGCACTCTGCTCATGGTAAAAGTGCATCCGAGGAAATGTGTGATGAGGAGGAAGAAGAAGAGGATCACTCTTCTCATGATGAGAGTGTATCTGGGGAGAGGAATGCCAAAGATGAGGAAGAAGAACAATTTGTTCCTAGTCAGAATACACTCGAAGAATTGCATGATGAAGAAGAGGTAGAGGAAGAAGCTACCTAGGAGATAGGAGAATAAACCAGGGTTTCTACCCCTAAAATTCCTGATCAACAGAACACTGAGGAGGTGTCCCAAGAAGTGTTGAGGAGGTAAATCCCCTCTGCGAACAGAGGCGATCCCTACTAGCCTAGACCGGGTCTAGCAACAATCATCAAATGCTATAGCGCAAGTTCCTAATTGCAAATAAATGGACCGGCAATAAAGGCCTACCTGGATTCCAACGTTATTGTTTGTAGGAGAGGTGATGCTCTCATTCCTCCGCTCCGGCAGATTACAATCCTCACGATCTCCATGAATGGACACCTGCACATACAAGGAAAAACACAAACACAAGCATAAAATCCAGTATATGCAACTATATTTCAGTCGGAAAAGACATAACTCGTCATCACCATAAATAATAACAAGAATGGAACCATAACCAATAATCAAAGGGGAGTACAACCAATGTTCTGATGCTGGATTTTCCTTTGGTAGGTAGTCAACAACACATTTCTCGCAAAGCCTGTTGGGAATAAGGACAAGCCTCTCTCTTTGGATCTTGGACAATAATCTCATTGCTTGGATTTGGCCTTAAGGGAATCAAGAAGGTTCTTGCAGAATGAAGATCTTGGGAATTTGGCAATTTTGAAACTCTGGAACTAGCTTGCAAAGGAAATGGGCAAGCTTTTATAGATGGAGGAAGGGGAGTTGGGATCATAACCAATAATCATGGGATTGGCCATATCATCAAGGAAGCTTCCATGAGAGGTGGCAAACCACTTCCTCTCTATGGAAATCTGTAGCCGAACCACCCAACTCAAGATAATAGCAGTCCAGGAATTTGTTAGGAGGAAACTTCCACTGTTTATTTGCTAAAAAACACCTCTGATTATGGTTGGTGCAAGTACGACTCTATGATAGAGCACCAATTGGCGCACCCTCTTTGGAGGGTTTGCCCCCTTGGCGCGAGGGCTGCACTATGTTACCACGCCAATGGAAAAAGAGCTATTTTTGGGGTTTTTTAGCAGGAGATGTCTTCAGGGAAAACAAAGCTCATGTTCAGGGGAATGCAATGCAAGTGTTTGTAGGCCATGTCACTTCTCATAGGTCTCGGAATGAGTCCTCCAAGATGCGGGAGAGGGTAGCAGGGACAGTGACAAATTGCTGTGTAATATATGCCCCCTAAAGCATGAGGCCCGAGAGAGAGAGAGGGGTGAAATGCTTTACGAGAACATGTCCAACTGAAAACATTGCCGCCAGAAAACCTGCATGGAGAAGTACAACTGATATCTCAAATACATGATATATGTGGTATGGGTGCAACCATCCATAGCAGAGTACACAATAATCTAGATCCAAGGTATGGGTGCAGCCATCCAGTGAGGATCGATAAATAGACTCAAGCATGGTCGCAGTCATCCAGTGAATGAGTCATGTAATAATCATAATAATCCCCAAAATTGCAGCCTAGATCCCAACAGACAAAATCCAGGGTCTTGTGCTCCATCTCGATCCGAACAAAGTACAAGTTCAAGCATGAGAATATAGGAGCCAAAGTCGAACATGCAGGAACATCGTCTGAGTACTAGCTAATGGTGAAAGCTGTTAACAGACACGAGAGGTACCACCAATAATGACAATGGCCCTCAAGGTACTATAGGTACAATCTACAGCGTGTGAATCAGTGAGTTGACGTCGAACACCTATAGAATCATTCGATCAGAGGCCAATGATGAAAACCTCGCGTCAAATGTGAAGAACCTACCATTGAGGCATGCAGGCTCCAAGGCACCAGAAGGGAGTCTCTAGATCAGCTTCTTGGATAATGAGTTGAAGTTGACAGGAAGTGACCTCGACTGAAGGTGGGCCATAGTGTTTCCCACATCATCGACGCGAGACAGAGGAAGATAATGTTTTTGTGAATCAGGATTATATGAGTTATGAGAGGGAGGTTGATATTTTGTAGAAGTCAACTTCTCTTGAACATATTGGTGGCACGACAGTGGACTTGGTAGTATTTGACATCAATCGATCAGAGGTCATGGCGACAAGGCAAAGAGAAAATGAGAGGTCAAACAGGATCACCCAAACCCACGGAGGCAAGTGAAAAATGAGATGAGATGTTCCCACCCTGACATGAATGCAAACAAGTGCCATGTTCAAGAGCGAAATACTGCCGACACGACAATGATTCTGGTTCTATTTTCCCCATCGTTTCTGGTGAGTACCCCAATTATTTTTATTAACAAGCTTAACAGGGATAACATATTCTTGTAAAATGTCATTTCGACGGAATCCAATGTCATCAAGTTTTAACGAGTCTGACAAAGGAAGAACTCAACGTCTTTTCATGTTTAGAGAGTTTGAAAAGACAGCAGAAAAGTAAACTCCAGGGGTGTCCTTTTTCGTAAAGTTGTGTCTCTCGAGCCCGAAAAAGTATAAAACAATGCTCGAAAGAACCGCCCGACCATTACGATCGAGGAGTACTTTTCATGATTAGTGACTTCGACCTGAAAAAGTAAAAAAGTGACCGAAATCACGTCGTTTCGTAACCGTTAATGAGCCTGAAATGACAAGGGCCCGACGATCTTTTCGTCTTTACACGGTCAGAAAAGAGCTTAAAGGCAACTGCCTCTTATTTACATTTAACGAGTCAAGAGGAATAACTTGGCAATCTTTTCATGTTTAGAGAGTCAGAAAAGAGCTAAAAGATGACTCCAGAATGACTTTTTCGTGTATTTACCGAGTCCGAAAAAGTATAAAATATAACTCGTTTCACCATTTAAGTCACATAAAACCCCTGTTGCTGTGCAAAAAGCAAGTGTAAAACCCATTTTTGACAAAAAATATATTAAAATATTTAGAAAAGTAACTTTCAAAACCTATTTTGAGTTTAAAAAGTTATAAATATGTCAAATGGTAAAAACAAAATTACTTTTTACTTTTTACCTCACTGAAGAGCAGCAGTGGTCCCTTTTGTGTGCGAACTTCAGATGACGATTGTGACAGATCTGTGCTGCCATTTAGAGCTCCGTCATTTTGAGGTAAGAGGCGCTTCCTAGTACTCCATTTCAATCCATTTTTTGATAGTTTCCTTTTTCACATTAGATTTCTATGGAAGGATTTAAAAATTTAGGGCCGCGCCCATTGGCACGGGTATCGGGCATGGATCCGCACTAATGGGCTTTTATATGCCAAAGGCCCGTGCTAGTGGGCGCGAATGTTTTAGAAACAGTCGCGCCAACAGTGGGACCAAATTTTTCGCCCTAAACTTTGGTTTTCTAAATGATTTGAATGCATTTTTGAGCCTACCAGAGATCTAATCAAGGGTTTTTTGACCATATGGATGCAGGCAACCGAGAAAAATGGTGATTGAATGGAAAGAGAGGGAGCACGAGAGAGAGGACTAATTGGCCATGGAAGATGAAGTTTGCATGGATGCCCTCAGGAATTGCGGGTTGAAGAAATTCTTCCTGACACCTTACTTACGAGCTCAACCTAAGCTCTTACAATACTTGATAAGCATTTGTGATGAGAATGAACAAGTGTTCAGATTGCGGGATCAAGCATTAGAACTGAATGTTTCTGACATCTACTTGATCACTGGATTGTCACGTAGAGGTTCGGTGCCCATACTAGCAAGAAGTAGACCATCTGGCGAGAAAATGGAAAAGTGATGGCACGAGTGTGCCCAGGGGAACAATTCGGATCCGGGGTTGCGAAGGTAGACATTGCTACCATTCGGGATCTAGCACTCAGGGTGGTGCTATTTACCATCACGCGGGCTGCGGGGGCACAGGCACTGCACAAGGCGACAAAAACTCAGCTCTTATTGGCCTCAGAGTGTATGAATCCCACGATATCTGATTGGGCCACAGCAGTGACAACAAATATGAAGAGACAGCTCATGAAATGCAAGCGAGGCAAACTGAAACAGTTTGGCTATGGTTCTATCCTGGTATCGTTCGTTCTGGAACGATTACCAATCTTCCAAGGCCAAGGGGCCATAGTAGTTGATCCTGTACCACGAGAGCCAAGAATGGCTCGCTTGGTAGCATTGATGCCCAAAGGAGGAGGGGGCCAACAGATGTCCTGGAGGCCGGAGTTTTTTGGGTGGCTACGTCATCAGTTGATCGTAGTCGAAGATTGGCCATATGCAGGGACTGATTTCACTGGTGATCCAGATCTCCCACTGCCGGAGGGAGATGAGTGGGACGAAGAGCTGGGTATGATCTCTTTTTGATTTTATGTTTTATGATTTTTTTGTTAATACATGTTCGTTCTAACAATAGTTACATGTGTATGCAGATGTTGGCCTGAAGAGACCAGCTGATATGTCTCCCATTTCACGGAGAACTCAGCCCACCGCTGACCCTCAGGCAGAGGGTGCCGAGGGAGAAGAGTTGATCCAGAACCTCGAGGGGATCGCCCAGGGGATTCTAGACTATGCTCGGCTGGCAGATGTCCCACTGGCATACCAGAGAAATATAGTGGGAGTGCCTAGTCGCCTCCACCATCTTCTAAGATGCCTAGTGCATGCGGTGACGTGTTATCATGAGCACAACAAAGATTAGACACCTAGGGTTTATTTTCATGCATATTTTTTGAGAGACATGTCATCTCCGAATGTATTAAGATGAACATATATATTTTTGATCTATGTGATGCACACTATGCAAACATTTTGACACACACACACACACACATATATATATATACATATGCTTATTTGGATGGATCTTTTACATGTGATGATGTTTTTATATGCCATGCAGATGTCTAACACAAATGTAATCTAATGTATCTGTTGCATAACAAACGACCCAATGCGAAATGTATTTAATCACATATTTTATTTTTATGCAAGCTTAAAAGCACACGTGATAGAACATATGCAAACTATGCTTGGAAATGAATTTTATGTTTTATGCAAGCTTAAAAGCACACACATGCAAACTATGCTTGAAAACAAGGGAAACAGGCATGCCCCCCAGCATGATGTCTCAATTCAAGGTACATGTCCCCCAAGCTTTAGTCCATTGGAAATGGAGTGAAGGTTGACAATATTTTAATCGCACTCGAATTGAACGAGCTCATGTTTCATTATTTTAACGACATTGACACACTTAAAAGAACTATCCTCGTGACACCTAGTTTCATTTGTTAAGGAGCTTGACACAGGAAAGGAACTATGCTCCGACCAGACCCAGTTTCATTTTTTAAGGAGCTTGACATAGGAAAGTGAACTATGCTCCAACCGAACTTCATCACAATGAATAGGAAGTCATTGCTTCCAAGTGTCACTCCCAGTGGAAGGACAATGTCTTGGAAGTCAGGACCCAATGCCCCCAGGACACTATGCATGATGACAACATCACTGGATACAGGCACAGGATAGGTAGCCATGTAGTTGACCTGCGGTGGGGCAGATACAATCGGTGGATAAAAACCAGGAGGGGATGACAATTGCGTAGGAGGCATCGGGGGACTAAAGAACGATAATTGATCTATAGTCACAATTCTTCCATCGTGTGGAAAGCAAACCACATAGAAAAGTGAAGAGACAAGGGCCCCCATGGCATAAACATAGTCACGGCCAATGAGAAGACTAAAATCTAAAGCACCTTGGGTAACTAGTACGTCTATATAGACGGTTTTACCTCCCAAAGTAATACGGAACTTTGGAAGGATCCCTAATGGTTGACTGGTTCCTCCATCAAACGCTAACAGATTTTGTGTGACCGGCACAAGCTATGGGGAGCCCAAAGCTTGCCAAGTAGTGGAAGGTATAAGACTGACAGATGCACCCTCATCCAAGACAGTGCCATGTACTGCCTTATCATAGTCATGTACAGTAATTTGGAAAGGCACATGGGATGGAAGGCGAAAGGCGGTCAAATGACTCCAGTCGAAGGAAACGACTGAACTACTTGGTGGGGGAATCGTATGATTGCCCCCCTGCTCTAAAGGAACCGAAGAAGGACTCTTTGGATCAGTTGGGATAGGAGGGTCGTTTTCACACTCAGGAGAATCTGACGAGACGAGAAGAACATGAGCATGACGCTCTTCCGAAACAGAGTGATCAACAGGTGGTTAACCCAAGTCGACACTCTTTCCGACCAATGATGGGTCCGGAACCGACTTGGCACAGCCAGGCTCGGAAGGAGGAGGACAGACAAGAGAAGAATCTAAGTCAATCTCTTTGTCGACAGGGAGAGGATTTGAAGAGAGCCTTTGATACCCAACGGGAAGTTGGGGTGAGGAAGCTGTAAGACTTTCCAAAATGGTGGAAGCTTTATCCATGAGCGGACAAAGGTGAAGGGGATGGTTGCCTTCACATAGTCTACAGGAGATTCGAATCTTCCCTTTCTTCTTACCATTTCCAGTTGATAGGGTAGCATCGCCATGAGTTTCAGAGGACAATGAGGGGTAGGCTGGATTGTGAGACCATACTTATAAGATCGTAGGAATTCCAGGACAATCACGAAGAAGATGGTCACCCTTGCACAATTTACAAGGAAACTTAACCTTCTGTGGAGGAGCAGAAGGAGTTCCGACCTGAGCTATACTTGGAGCATTAGCTGTACTTTTATCCTCTTGATTATGAGACTTCTTCTTCTTCATCTTCTTCTTCTTCTTCTTAGCCACCTGGTTACTTGAATCCAGACTTTCACTAGGTGAAGTAGACGATGAGGACGTAGAAACAAGCGAAGAAGGGGAGAGGTCGACCTTAGAATCAACATGATGTTGTTCAGGTGGAGGAACGGATTGAACAGTAGTTGAGACATTAGGGACCACAGAGGTTGAGAAAAACCGAACAGGCAACCCAACAGTTAACCCATGAAGGGACAACGTTGCCATGTAAGGAGCACCAATATTCCCAAAAGGAGGAAAATGACCAGGCTTCCTGTCAGAGGGGATTCCTGGGTTGGTGATCCCTGGAAAAGTTGCCATCAAAACTGAAAATTGCACACAGGGCTGAAAAAGAGTCAAGGCACACAATCAAACAGCCAACAAACAGAATCTAACAGGGCGTGTGATTGTGGGTGATTTAATTTTTACCACATTGAAATTAAGAAACTTCACCATTTCATGTTTTAAGAGTCAAGAAACGGATAAAAGGTGACTCTATCACTTTCAGATTTGAAGCAAGCGTGAAAGGACAAGCGCTTGGTGATCCTTTCAAATTGAGGGAGTTAGAAAAGATCAAATGACTACTCAGGGATACTAGGCAAAGAGGGTGTACCAAATAACCGTGAACTGCAATATACACCTTGGTTTTAGAAATGAAAGAGAAATCAACCAAGGACTTTCTGTACGTGTAGGCAATCTCCCCGAATGCTGTGTTCAGTGTATCATGGGTATAGGGCGACAAACTCGGCTTCCTATGGATAAAGGATGATAACCTAGTGGGGTCTCCCCATATACTCGATGGTACGTGGGAGCACAATTCCGTACTAGACCACTATTGAGTCACAGAAGGAGGAATCACCCAACCTTGAGTGGAAACAAAAGTGACTAGGTTTAATGATGCTGGATCACATCTCTAGCCTAGACCTCTAAACAGTGTGCGTTATGTTCCAATGCATTGTTAGATTCATTCATTTCATTTTAAAGTTGATCTTGGATTATGTTTTAGTTTTCAGGCCTTACCGTATGTAATGTCTCAAAATTTCCTAAATGCAAGCTATCTGCCATAGTATATCATTTTATTCGATGAATGCTAACTATAAGAGAGTTGAGAGCTTTCACACAAACAAAATTATCATAAAACAACCAACGATATCTCTAATGCAGCTAATGGAAATCAAAAAGCTTTTCTTCAAAGTCACTAATCACTAATAACAACGAAAAGCTCTAATTCACATTAACTAATGAAAAGAAAAAGAGTTTTTTCTTTCAATGTTAAGGGCAAGATGCACTAAAAAAACTTTGAGGAATGATAATAAGAGAGAAAAAACAAGCAAATTTCACTCAATGCAAGCACAATCAAATCCATAAATTGACAAAGCAGTCCTTCAAAACCGAGAAAAATCCCAAAGACACAAATGAGCCGTGTAATCTAGGCCCAAAGAAAAACAAGGCAGAATTCAAGTGAAAAAGAGGTAGGTCACTCAAACGACGTAATAAAATAATTGACAACCATTAAACGAGTGCAACGAAGCAATCAGAAAGTCAACTGGACCAATAAAAGACCAAAAACTCCTAAGGAAGGCTCGACACACAAAGCCACTAGATGCCCTAGGGCTAAAAACGTGGAATCGATAGAAAATGGCAAACAACCAAAGGATGAAGGTTAAAACCAGTCAAACAGGACTCCAATACACTCAAGCAGTCGAGAAAATATATCCAAAAACAAAGACCAAGCTCAGAAGACTTAAAATCAAGCAAAATTTAGCATTTGCCAGGCTTGGCGCGACTGTCAGGCTGAAACTAGCGCCTTTTAAGGATTGACGCGAGTGATATACTGAAAACTAGCACCAATTGGCGTGACTGTTACGCAAAAAAGGGTGCCAGTCAAGTTTTCTAAGCCAAAATGAAAAATAAGCAATCCAAAACCAGGCCAATGATAACCAGGTAAACCAAGAAGCAAAAAACAGCAAAAGAACCCAGCCCAAAAGGCTGACAAAGCAAGCAAAAAATCAAGAAACAACCAAAAAGGCAAGACAAGCTCCCCAGCGGAGTCGCCAAATTGTTGAGGAGGTAAATCCCCTCTGTGGATAGAGGCGATCCCTACTAGCCTAGACCGAGTCTAGCAACAATCATCAAACGCTATAGTGCAAGTTCCTAATTGCAAATAAATGGACCGGCGATAAAGGCATGCCTAGATTCCAACGCTATTGTTTGTAGGAGAGGTGATGCTCTCGTTCCTCTGCTCTGGCAGATCACAATCCTCACGATCTCCGTAAATGGACACCTGCACATATAAGGAACAACACAAACACAAGCATAAAATCTGGTATATGCAACTATATGTCAGTCAGAAAAGACATAACTTGTCATCATCATAAATAATAACAAGAGTGGAACCATAACCAATAATCGTTCATTAATAATCAATCAAAGGGGAGTACAACCAATGTTATGACGTTGGATTCTCCTTTGGCGAGTAGTCAGTAGCACATGTCTCGCAAAGCCTGTCAGGAATAAGGACAAGGCTCTCTCTTTGGATCTTGGACAATAATCTCCTTGCTTGGATTTGGCCTTAAGGGAATCAAGAAGGCTCTTGCAGCATGAAGCTCTTGGGAATTTGGCAATTTTGAAACTCTGGAACTAGCTTGCAAAGGAAATGGGCAAGCTTTTAATGGGAAGGGGAGTTGGGATCATAACCAATAATCATGGGATTGGCCATATCATCAAGGAAGCTTCCGTGGGAGGTGGAAAACCACTTCCTCTCTATGGAAATCCGTAGCCGAACCACCCAACTCAAGATAGATAGCAGTCTAGGAATTTGTTAGGACGAAACTTCCACTGTTTATTTGTTAAAAAACACCTCTGATTATGGTTGGCATAGGTGCAACTCTATGACAGAGCGCCAATTGGCGCGCCCTCTTTGGAGGGTTTTCCCCCTTGGCGCGAGGGCTACACTATGGAACTGCGCCAATGGAAAAAGAGCTATTTTTAGGGTGTTTTAGCAAGAGATGTCTTCAGGGAAAACAAAGCTCATGTTCAGGGGAATGCAGTGCAAGTGTTTGTAGGCCATGTCACTTCCCATAGGTCCCAGAATGAGTCCTCCAAAATGCGGGAGAGGGGTAGCAGGGACGGTGACAAATTGTTGTGTAACAAGAAGGAAATATGGAAATTGGCCAAGACGAAGGCACAATGCCTGAGGTACAAAGCCCAGGCCTGAGAAAACAAAAGGCTGTTCCTTCTAAAAAAACAGAAGAAATTCAAAAATTGTGAAAGGAACAACAGAGATTGCTTAACATAATTAAGCAACTTCAACAACAAATAAGAATCTTGAAATTGGGGAAGAACTCAAAAGGAACCTTTGGGGCAAAGTGTGCAACCATCCAGGCAAAACCCCATAAGAAAAAGACCAAGAGGATTCAAGTCCAACCTGTTATTCAGAATTGTGAGGAACAACATTTGGTAGTTGCAAATGCAAAGGCACAAATGGACAATGCACCAGCTTGTGATAAGGAAGTCTAGACAAAGGCACTGTCCTCTAGTATTACGACCAACTGGACAGTCTGTGAGAAGGAAACTCATACCATAAAGACTAGATGTCGCAATAAGGAGGTCCAAGTAGACCTCCAGCCCAAAATTTCCATGATGGATAATGACTTGAGATTGGTAAATCTGTGAAAAGATTTGGCACTATCCCAACAAACGATAGAGAAACTCGTAGAGGAAATTGTTCCTCAAGAAAAATACCAGAAGTTACAACAGTAGCTAAATTACATCAATGCATCAGAAAGCCAGGCCTTTGAAGGATGGCAAAAGGTGGAAGAAAGAGTCAAAAAGGTAACCCATAGACTAGACACAATTATAAATCAAATGGATACCTTATGTTCTCTATATACTGATGTTCTAGCATGTAGGGCACCCGCCAGAAACTATGCTTTGTTTTTTATGGAAAGATATTTACAATTGAAAATTAAAGCTGTCAAGGCAGGAGTGCCTATAGATATTAAAACCATTGATGACTTCATAAACTGTTGTAAGCATTATGGGGTGAAAGTTCAGCGATTATTATGTGAATTTTATTTGCACAATCTTGTGTTAGATGGAGAAATAGAATAGAACCCTAGCCCTTTTGTGGGTGATGTCCAACTTCAGGCATTTATTTTTTTTGGTATTAATTAGATAAAGTGGCTTAAAGCCTACAATGTCTTTCAAAGACAGGAGAATGTATTAGATCTATGGGTGAGGGGTGAACCTAGAGACCCATTGTAATGAGGGAATAAACATAGGAGCCTAATGAGAACTCAGGGTGTGATCTAGACATTGGGCCCTATTCACACAGCAGTCATCCAACAAGGGGTAGAATACTTCTTTACCATCAAAGACCTTGCCATAGCAGCAGCCAAATTCCGATACCAGACTTCCAATCGGAATATCCAAAATAGAGAACCATTCAATTATGAGAATTTTAAGCTAGCTACTTACCGCTTGGGTATCTATGGTGACCTCATTTTGAGAGAAGGCCCGTCTTGGTTAGGCTGTAGGTTCCGAAGTCCAGTCATTTGGTATCCTGCACCAGGATATAGAGCCTTATATGAATTGCCTGAAGGTCGGACAGGGCATATTTTTGAATTCTTAGCTAGGAATCATGGTCGTAGACCATCGACTGAGAACCCTTCTCCAACCTATTCCCTAACTGCTTTGCATGTCAATTACAATGTTTTCATGAGGGCATGAAAAGGGGTAAGTAGGGGGTGTGTTAAGCACTAGAAAAGGTATGTAATTGCCACTTATTTCATTATCTTTTCCTTTAATTCATAACTTCTTTACATTATGAAATGGGAATATGATGAAGGATTATGATAAAGTTTACGAGATTTGTGAGTAATGTAAAATGACTAATTATTACCTTTTTCTATGCAGAAAATGAAGAAAATGGAAGATCGCCATTTCAAAGGAAAAGACAAGGTGAAACCAACTACTGTCCCTTTGATAGGGAACCACATCCAGACGAGGCAATCGAGATCAGAGTGCATGAGCCAGGAAAAGGAAGGAGAAATACCAAATCGGCTCAAGAGGACGAAGAGATAACTGAGGAATAACAATATGGCGAATCCTTTAGGATCCTTTGATCCTGAGGGATCGCTACCTTAAGAATATCTGTATCTTTGATATTTCCACCTGACCGCTATAAAAAGGGACAACATTGCTAGCCCAAGGGGCAAATTATTGTTGTTTTATAGAATTTACTATTGTAAACCAAACTTTGATCATCGACTCTCTTTAAAGAGTGATTACTATAACTCTATTTTCATGATTAATATATAAACTTTGTTGCTATTTCGTCTTTGATTCTGGAGTAACTGCAACAGTGCATCCCTGGAGACTAAGGGCCTGACCCTAGTGGATCACTTGCTTTATGTACCATTATTTCCCAATTCCAAGTCGTGTGTGGTTTGATTTCTTTTACTTGCTTCATTCAGTAATGTGTTGTTCCTTATCATTTCGTGTACTAGCTTTGTTATATCTCATTCATATTTGAACAGTAAGGTTATCTTCTATAACTGGAATGTTATGCCGTTCATTCTAAAATTATATCACATTGATGTTCCCTTATAGATTAGCATTACTGTGTAAACATTTTTGTTCCTTTACTATGTAACATTACCGTTCGTTTACAGAGTAATAGTGTTGTGCATTTACCGATTAGTATTATTGTCTATTCAGCTATGGTTTACCTCTAAGTGTGATTGCTGTTCAATTGGACTGCCATTCCATTGCAACTGCAATTTCTATTTCTTTATCACTGTGGTTAATATTCCTTATGCGGAAACTGAGATTACTACTTCCATCATTGTAGATTCGTTGTGTGTTAACATTTGATTTAGCTTGTTGTGCGTTTACGTTCGATTCAAGTTGCTGTTCAATATTTCGTAAGACTTATTTTAGTTTTCTGTTCCATTTCCTGTTTGTTGTTCAAATCATCTCTGAGTTAAAGGTTGTTGCTTAATTCCTTTAGATTACTATTGCTGCTTAATTCATTTCTGTAAGTTAAAGCTTTGTTGATCAATCTTTTCAAATAGATTAGTTGTTGTTCCCTTTCCTGTAAATTGAATTATCATTTCGAGTAATTGCTTTGGTGTGAACATAATGATTTTCAACTGTAGTGAACATTAACTATTGTTGTCTGGTTCCCAGATTGGAGATCTTCTCTTTTATTTCTTCTCAATTGCGTCAGTTTACAAAGGGAAGAGTTATCATTACTGCACCCTTGACCGATGAAGTGTTGTAGTTTCATAAAATGAATGATTTAGTTACAAAGCATTTCAATTTCTTGCCATTACATTTAGAGTTTGTTTCCAGCATTTATGTACCTTTGCAAAAGCACTATACTACTAGCATTACTCTTGAAAAGTGACCGCCTTAGACTGAGTACACTCTTGAGATAACAAATCGTACTTAGATTGATAATTAATGTAGGTAAAATAGAGGTGAAAAGACCCTGTTTACTGCTCGACACCAACTAGACTGGAGCACCCAGCTATGCCACGCACTGGAATGTTATAATTTAACTGCTAAAAAAAGGAGGGTTAAGATCCAAGAAACATTAATATTATGGAGGCAGAAGGGAATCACGAAGTCAAGGGCTCACAAATAGACAACTCGGACATCACTGTGACATTGAAGACAAAGCAAGTAAACATTGGCATTGAAGCAGAACCAAAGTTCGCCAAGATTGGAGATTATTGGGACAACGCTACTATGGATAAAGTTGTTGAGTTAATCCGCGAATACCATGATTTCTTCCCCACAATTTTTTTAGATTTGAAGGGCATAATTAGTGATTTGGGCATTGTGAAGATTACTCTAAAGCTAGATATGAAGTGTATTAAAGAGAGGATGTATCACCTTAATCCTAAATACAAAGAAATGGTTCACCAGGAGTTGGATAAGCTACTGGAGATGGGCATCATAGAAGCTATGGAGGAATCTAATTGGGTGAGCCCGATGGTGGTTCAAGAGAAGAAACAGAAAGGTAAAATAATGATTTGCGTACATCTGTAGAAGCTTAACAATGCGTGTGTCCATGACCCATTCCCGACGCCATTTATGGAGAAGGTGATGGACAATGTTGGAGGGAAGGAGGCATATTCCTTCATCGAGGGATTCTCTGGGTATCATCAGATAAATACCGTGCCAGAGGATAGGAGAAAAACAACCTTCGCGATGGAGTGGGGTTTACTTCAGTATACTATGATGCCGTTTGGACTCAAGAACATGCCTGTGATATTTTCTCGTGTAGTCATCAAAACATTCAAAGAGTTCATTCATAAGTTTCTGGAAGTGTAATTTGATGACTGGACAACGTTTGGATTAGCAAAGCACCATGTAGCAAGTCTGTGCTTGATGTTGGATACGTGTCGCAGATACCAGATCGCGTTGAACTTGAAGAAATACATCTTCTCTATTCCCTTTGGGATCTTGTTGGGAAACATAGTGTGCAAGAAAGGGTTGATGGTGGACCCTGCAAAGATTGTAGTAATTGTGAATTTAGAGGCCCCAAGGAACGTTAAGCAGCTACATGCAACACTGGGACATAGGGGATACTACAGAAAATTTATCAAAGCCTATTCTCAAATTACTGTGCCCACAGAGAAACTACTAAAGAAGGACGTAACATTATGTTGGGATGAAGAATGTTAGCACAACTTAGATGTATTCAAAGAAAGATGGTGACCGCACCGATCTTGGTATTCCCTGATTGGAAAAAAAAGTTTCACATACATGTGGATGCCTCTTTCATTGCATTGGGTGCAGTGCTAACATAGGTTGGTGAAGGAGAAATGGACCACCCTATAGCCATTGCAAGTAGAAAATTATTGAAGGTTGAGAAGAATTATTCAACGACTGAGAGTGAAGGTTTGGCCATGGTGTACGCGCTACAAAAATTCAGGCATTATCTGTTAGGAGGGCATTTTAAGATGTACACAGATCAATATGTCTTGAAATACTTGGTCAATAAGCCTGTGTTGGGGGGGGGGGGGGGGTGGGGGGAGATCTGGAGATGGTTTCCACTATTCCAAGAGTATGAATTTGAAGTAATTGTGAAGCCAAGGAGGTTAAATGTGGGACCTAACCATCTGTCTTGGATTGAAACAGGCAAATAACCTACTAATATGGAGGAAGGGTTGCCAAATGTACAACTCTTTACGGTGCGTGTAGCGGATAATCATTTTGTAGACATTATTCACTTCTTGACTACAGGGATGGCACCAGAACTTAGGATATAGAAGTCAGCAGAAAAATGAATTAGTAGTGCACATAACATATTTTTCAGTTATTGTAGGACATTTGTATAAGATGGGTGCAAATGAAATATTGCAAAGATATGTGCCAAATTTTTAGAGGGATAAAATTATTGTTGAAGCTCATGGGGGAGTTGCTGGAGGTCATTATGCAGGCAAGGCAACTGTGTAGAAGATTTTGCGCATAGGTCTTTGGTGGCCTACCTTGCATAAGGATTCCAAGGCATATTGTAAGGCATGTGATGCATGTCAAAGAATCGGCAGACCATCTCGAAGGGATGAATTTCCATTGCATCCTCAAGTATCTTTGCAACCATTTAAGAAATGGGAAATCAATTTTGTTGGGCCAATTCAGCCCCCAGGAAAGAAAAAAGGTACACACTATATCATCACTATGACAGAATATTTCACCATATGGGTGGAAGCACAACCGGTTAAGGATTATACAGGGGCTACGACAACAAAGTTTTTGTTTGAGTATGTCTTAACCAGATTTCGCTGCCTGAAAGTATTGATGAGCGTGTGAGGTACGCACTTTCTGAACGAAATGATCAACACCTTGACTGAAGAATTCCAGGTGTACCACCAGAAGAGCACACTGTATCACCTGCAAGCCAATGGAGCTATTGAAGCCTTCAATAAGAATTTTGAGAACACACTGACGCAGATCTACAATGCTCAACGAAATGACTAGGATGTGCGTGTGCCTGCAGTACTATGGGCTTATAGGACTACTTGTAAGAAGCTGATGAGGCAAATGTCGTTCAGTTTGGTATATGGGGTCAAAGTTGTAATGCCGATGGAGTATATTTTGCCTCATCTGTGCATAAAAGCTCTCACAGGTATGGCAGATTGCAAGGCCTTGGATGAACATCTCGTATAGTTGATGGAGCTTGAAGAGGATTGATTTTTGACAGGATTTCATCAAAAGGTACAAAAGGAACGTGAAAAGGCATGGGATGATCGCCACATCAAGCTTCACACTTTCAAGGTAAACGATCTTGTCCTGTTATATGATAGTAAATTCACCAAATTTATGGGTAAATTCCAGATGCATTGGCTAGGGCCATACATTATCAAAGAAATTACAGATGGAGGTGAAATTCAGCTTGTGAAGCTGAATGGGGAACCTTTTTTGGGAAGAGTAAATGGAATCATATTGAAATTGTATACAGGGGATCCTGTGTAATGACTATATGGCGACAGGATAGTCTTAGTGCTCCAGGTAGTTGCAAGGGTGCATGAGACTATAAACTACACTGCCTAATTTGGAGGACAACACAACGAGTAGGTTGCATGGAGAATGATGAAGAGGCAACCTATGAAGTTGTGCCATGGAGGAAGGTACCATGTAGCACAATAGTAAAGTGACTCTTGGAGTCACTATTCATGACTTGACGACAAGAAGATGATTAAGGGGAGCGGGATGGCGACATTTAAGGCAAAAATATTTGAAGATCTGTCGCCAAAACAACACTTATTATCAGAAATTGGGGGGAATGGTCGGATTTTAATTCAAAAACCCCTATAAATTGTGTGTGCCGGTCCAACAGAGAGCACTTTGTGTTCTGAGAGTTGTTAGTGAAATTTGATGTCTATCACCTAAGAACCGATCGTATTGGGAATATTTAGTCACAAGCCCTACATTTGATAATTTGTTTGAGCTAAATGAAAAGGCTATTCTTAACAAAATTCTTGGACCAAGCCTTGCAAAAACCATGAGTACTAGTGGCGATGTGGCCTCTAAAAGAGCTACCCTGGAAGTTGTAAGTATGGAAGCTCCAGCTCTTGTGCCTATGACACTGAGGTCATCTAGACCAAAGTCTACCCCTTCCAAAGAAACTCAAATAGTGAAATCAAAGAAGGACAAGCAAAAAAATCCAGTACTAGTGCACGAATCACCAAGAAAGCATTCCACAGCAAAAGCAAAACAAAAGAGAGACAAGCAGCTAGAGAAAGTCATGGACCTGGAGGCAGAATAAGGCCAGGGTACATAAGAGTTGAACCCATAACCAGGCTACCCGAGTATATCCCTCCGCGAAAGGGAAAGGAAAAGGTCTTGAAGGACATAGATTCTGAAAATTCCATTGTTTCAACACCTTTGCTACGAGAGCAGGTCCCTTTTGAAGGTCCACAGCTCATGCAGATCCCACTATTGAAAATGGAGGATTGGCACCTCACAGATCACGCTATGTTTCCACACTTAGAAATGGATAAGTACATGAGGCATGTCTACTGTGTGGAGTTAGGTGTTACATTGCTAGAAATAGAGGAATGGGTCCGCGGTGTTGAGCAATTAGGGCTGCTCAATTTGCTATGGGTACCACATTATCACTGCACCCCCATCAACATAATCTATGTGCGCCAACTTCTCACGTTGGTGCACGATGGATGTCTATGGCTAGGAGGGCCTATACCCATTACCAATATGCTTATTCATAGAATCATGCACCTACCTTATGGAGGCCTGAACTTGTCCTAGGGGTTTGGCAGAAAGACAGGTGAAAAGGACCTCACAGAACGAATGAAGAGAGATTACGGCCTCATGAAGAATTTGCAAGGGTATTTGATTCTATCTACAACAGACCGAACAGTTCAAATAGCCACCGAAATCTTAACAAGGAAGGTGATGAGGAAATGTCATGCAGATGAAGTTCAGACCCCTGTAGTTTCCCTGGCTACCCAATGCATGAAGGGCATACAATTCAATTGGTCCAAATACCTATGTCAGGATTTCCTCGCAAACTGTCGAGAGGCCTAGGATGAAACCAAGGCATTTCACTATGCTTGGTTATTGCTGTCCATTGTACTTATCGCATGGGAATTACCGAAGGACATCCAGTTTCCTTCACTTGAGGAAGGATTGTTAGAGACAACACAATTCGCCTCCTTATGGGCTACAAAGGACCCCATGTGCATTATAGATACGAAGATATTTTAGGTTCTTATGGAAATTAGTCTCTGCATGGACATTAATCAGCATCCAAGGTTATCCCCAACCTTGTTCATGAAACTATCAACCTACGCAACATTCAAGGCTAACTTCCATCGAGTATATAGCCAAGCATGGAAGGATCCACAATAGAAATGGCATGACTCGCCATATTTGGTAACAGAAATAGATGTGTAGGAGGTGGTAGCGAGATGGCCCGCATAGTGGTGTGCCTCGTCAAACTTAGATGTTGGAACAAGAACGGGCGTGGGAAGTTCTGCTATGCAGAAGAGAAAGGAGGTATCCAAGCAAGCTACGTGTACTCTTGCAAAGCAGAAAAAGAAAGAAGCCACAGAAAAGGCTCGGGTGGAACAAGAACACGCTGCCAAAGAGTTGGTGAAACAGGAGCAATGCGAGTCACAAAAAGGTGACAAGTCACATTCGCCATAAACAGAGGAGGATGAACTTTCAGGGCAAGGTGGAGGAGGAGATGAGGGGTAGAGAACCCCATTCATTTTGAAGAAATGTGTTAAGGCAGGGTAGGAAGGCACAAGGAAGAAGCACAAATCAGATAAATCACAAGCTAGTCCCATAGTCTTTACAAAAGGCGATCTCAATGAGATTGGGGATAAAATATTGTATACCACGACTGGAGTGCTGCAGCAGTTCGAGCAACAATATATGCAGATGCTGGGGAGCATACAAAAATATCTGCGAGTTGCATATCCAAGCAAGCAGGATATAGGTGGGCACCAGACAAGTGAGCACAGAGCAAGTGAGCCTGGAAACATGGACAAGACAAGCAGTAGATTTAGTCTGGACCCTTAACCTCAGAACCATAGCATTTATAGATGGGGCCCTCTACACAGAGTCCACC
Organism: Pinus taeda; assembly: GCA_000404065.3. NCBI lineage: Eukaryota > Viridiplantae > Streptophyta > Pinopsida > Pinales > Pinaceae > Pinus > Pinus taeda. The sequence continues at coordinate 16,430 of APFE030337347.1, read as the reverse complement.
GATGATCGCATTATCTTGAGTATCAAAAACATCAGGCTGAATATAGCGACGCCCTCCAACGAGACCCTCCACACATTGCATGTAGGGGTGGTAGATGAATTGAGAGCTTGAGAGCAGCATGCCCTCAACCTCATCAGCAAGAACAGAGTGAACAATGAGTAGATGTTTACTGAAAAGACAGAGGATCTGAAGGAAAAGGAGATGCTCCAGGTGTAGAGTTCATGACTAGAGTCAGTAGTCGCAGAGGCATGTAAGACAATGCCTGAGATTCACATCCCAGAGGATGCACAACCAAAAAAAAGATCAGAAAACTCACCACTGGTGTGCGCGAAGCTAAAGTAGAAGTTGGTCGGGTTCAATTTGAGCTCAACATGAAGATTACAGAGCTATAGTTGAAGTTGTTGCCCACGACTCTGCCTAAGGTTCGAGAGCAGCGAGGAGCCATGATAAAGGAAGGCATGGCAACATTGGATGCAACAGTCAATGATTGTGTGGCATTTTTCAAGCAAACTATGGAGCTGGTGACTAATCTACAGGAGGAATCGACCCTACAGACATTGAACACAGAGATCAGGGGGTTATAATGCTAATATGATGAAGTTACAACAAGCACACGCTCCATAGCGCGAGCACAGTGCCTGGCCAAATTACAGGAGGGTAAGCAGCTCCTAGCGTAGGTAGAGGAAGCACAAAAGAAGGAGGCCTTGCTTAAGGCCAAGCTATAGCCTTGGTTAGAGGAGGTTTTTCAAGTTATGACCACTATCTAGAATAAGCTTAAAGGGTTGCAACAGACACAACAGACAATGAGGTTGGCAGTCAAAGGACCAGCTATAGAAAAATTGGTGGAAGAATTCAAGTAGGCAGCAATGCAGAGCATTGTCGAAGTTGCAATGATCTAGGTGGAGGTGGGTGATCTCCATAGTAAGATCGTAGCACTGGCCGAGTGACTCGAGGGCGAGTAAAAAATCTTTGTGTTGGGGGCCTGTTGGGATGGGGTCCCCTGGGTTAGTTTCGGGGTTAAGATAACCCAATTTTTGATACAATTATTGTAACTAATGTAAAGTCTCCATGATTTGTGGATGCAAAGTGCGCAAATGATTATGATTCAAAGTGGTTTTAGCCCCTTGTTATGTAAATTTTGAGTCGGTTTTGAGATCTACTCATGGTCCACGGACCATGGTATTGTATGAAAAAGGCTATAAATAAGTGTGTCTTAGAGAGTCTACGGTAGAATTGATAAACAATGGGTAGATAGAAAAGAAGTGATAGGGAAGAGAAGCAAGTTAAATAGGAGAAGAAAGGCTTTGCAGCTAAGTGCGCATATGCCTAGTTAGAGTCTGCAATTGAATGTGTGGACCCCTATAGTTGTGTGCGCAGGGTAGTTTTGAGTTTGTGACCTTACATTGAAGATCAATAAAGATAGTTTCCAAAGAACTATTGTGTATCTCTGTTTATCTCAGTTAATATTATATGTTGTTGATGAATAATGTGTTTTATGGAATATTGAATGAATGTTGCATGATTCCCTTTAATAAGCTTTAATGATGTATGCAATGCATGTTTAAGTATTTTCGCGAAGACTCTGATGCATTCCTTGATGTATACTAATAACTTAAATAAATCTGCATGAACACTAATTTAGGCTTGTTCTCTAATACAGGCAAGTGGATAAATTGACTATTAAGGGTCCACAAAGACTAATCATAGACCTTCATGAAGGTCTGAAGGTTGTTTTGACATAGTTGCAGCAGTGTGTCCTAGAAGTGTATCGACTTGCGCAAAGGCAAATCTAAAGCATCAAAAGACATCACACTAGTCTCTGGATGCAAAAACTTGGTTCTTGCATCCCCCCATATTGCTTCTGGTGAGACTACAGCCTATGCTACATGGGTTGTTGCCGAAAGGGCCAATAGTGTAGGGATTTGTTGGTTGGCTCAACTAACTCTGAACCTCGGTCAGGACCCCATAAGCCAATCGGGTAACCCTTTAGGTTCCTGGAAATATCCTTATATGCATGTAAAAAATATTCCACTTGTTGTTTTTATTTTTTATTACAACCCTTTAGAGATGAATTTACTATCACTGACTCTTTTATAGACTGATTTATCTTACAAATAGTGAAACATACTTCTTACTAGAACTGATCAGTTCATTAGCTTGGTTGGCACTTACCAATGAAATTTTGGACTTTCCCTTCTACGTGTTGATGGTGAAGAATTTTTCCATCCTTGATGAGGTGGTATTGGTTATCTCTTTGTATGAATATTGTATCCTACATGTACATATAAGGAATTGAAAATACCACTCCACATACATCAAGGGGAACTACATCTAGTTCTACTTCATCAATAAAATCAACACTAGTAGAAAATATAATTTTTCACTGTTTGGTTACCTTTATTTCCACATCTTTATTAGCCCATCACAATTGATATGGGCTTGGACAATCACAAACTTCCAATCCCAATTTTTTGAAAAAATTCGTAGCAATGAGATTTGCATGTGATCCTAAGTTGAACAAAACATCAATATTTGTCTTCTTGGCCTATATTTTTACATGGAAGAGTTTGGTATTTTTTATCTCTTCCTATTGCTAAAGGATACTTAGATTCACTTCCTTCTGCATTTATGTTAATACAATCTTCTCATCCATGTTTGAGCTATTTTCAACTTGGTTACTTGAATCGATGGCCATGAGATTCGTCTTCTTGGTATCTTTCTTTTTATTCTTTGGGTTAAGCTCTAGATTCAACATCCAACAATTCTCCTATGTATGACTGTCAATGTTACAGTGGTTGATGGTATATTTTCACTATTATGTTGTGGTTTCTATCTTTTTATCCTTTTCCTTGTTCCACTTCTTCTTCGTCTCCTTAGAAGCATCCCAATGATTGTTTTTCTTTGACCCCTTTGATTTCCCTATCTTTTGGCATATGTTCTCCATGTATTGTTCCTATAAATAAGCCTTTTCTTGTTAGAAAATTATATATCACAGAGAAATGGAACACATAAATATTGCATAAACACAAACATATAAAACACATAAAATAAGAGAGACACGGATATACGTGGCTCACCCAGTTTGAGCTATGTCCACAAAGAAATAGCCAGTCCTTCCTTTTATATTATCTAGAAAAATGAAGAGATACAACCTACAACACATTTGCTATAATTTTCTGTTTTCTCTCACATTGTCTCCTCTCTCTTTCTCGCTCATAAATACACTCACACACATACAACTACAATAAAATTCCCTCATATAAATCAAGGGGTTTCCTTCTAGGGAAAAAAACCTAAATTAAACATAACTTCTACTGTCAGATCATATGCCTAATGAATGACCCAGATTGACTACGAAATTACAATATTTTACAAGGAAAAATTTCATCTATTTTGAGCTTCAGGGGTGCTTCCCCCAAACCCCCGTGGGGCGGGGGGGGGCCTCATAAAATTGTAGGTGCCCCCCTTGTACCCCCTTGATGGAAATTAAATAAGTGACGTTGATGCCCCATTAGGAACTAGGGTCCAACGCGACGATACCTCTGAATAAAGAAGATAATCAGGCTCCACACCCAACAGGTCCAATGATATGGGATTGAACAACATCACTTGCTTCTTTAAATGGTTGTATATACACCCTAGATATTTTCGGAGTATGTCTAGGTTATTTTGGGAGATACCTAACATTATGGACATCTTTTTCAACTCTGTGGTATACTCTTGTACACTCTACCCCTACTTCTTCTTGAAGTAATTCGACTATATCCACATGTCCTCTACATATTTGATATTGTAAAAGTGTGTCTTTATGAGTATTTTGAAATCCTCCCACTCATTCATGGGATGATATCCTTCCAACCTCAATATCTATGTATGGCTTTCCCACTAGGTCAAGGAATGGTCCTATTGATAGTGCTAGCTTCCGCAAACATGTAAGGGGATCTCCTCGATTTGAAGTCCCAATTAAACCTCACACTATTTGGTGTAGGAGTCCCATCCATCCATAATGTTTTAGAATACATCGTCATTTTACTTAATTTTTAATTTTATTGCAAAAATGGAAAAATATCAAATATTATGTTATAACCAAAATAAACGAGAATGCAAAAATTTAAAAGAAATGAGTTGTTTTGCATTATTGATGGCTTTTGAATGTGAGAAACCCATGAGAAGATCTAGGTCATCCAATCAACAGGCCATAGATTTGACGATAGTCACGTGGTTAACAAGCGCAAGTGTTAAATCAAAATCGGGCATGATAAATTATAAAATGGAGTTAAAACCCTAGTCAATCAGGGCCGTCTGCTTGAAGGTAGCAGATTTGATGGATATCGCGTCGAAAAGTGAATAGGTTTTATTTTTAAAATCGGACCCAATAAACCTTTTCACTGCAATTTTATTTCCTATTGGGTCTATGGGGAAGTCAAAGGGTTGTTGAAAAAATAGACATGATAAGTTTTTGTTCAATAGGTTTAAAGTTTCGTTGAGTTCCGAAGGATCATACCGTCCATTGAGTGCGTGATCGGACGGTGATTGGACACAACTTAGGTGAATGTGATATGTTTATGAACCAGAGTTTTAATTCTTTTGAGTTCCATGGTAACTGAAGGTTTTCCATATTTCGCATAAATAAACTGATTTCGTTTTTTTAGCAAAATAACCAAAGTTAGAGATGATGACCAAAACTTCAAAGGGATGGTGTTTGGTCTGGTTTCCTTGTGTTTTGACCAATCACAACACTTTTGATATGTGGGTGGCCCATAATTCCATGCACGGAGTTTTGTTAAAGTGCAGCGTGTTGTGTTAAAATAGTTTAAATATTATTAGAACATCTACAGATAAATTTCATCAACAGTCAAGCCACAGATCTAAACAACGAACAACCATCATCAGTTTTCTAAATTCTATTATTTCTTGTTATTTTATTTTCTTGAGAATTAGGTGTCTTTTACCCTCTAATGTAATATTTTGTAGTGATTTTTACTTTAGACAATTAATAGATAGTTAAGTAGTTTGACAGTTTTGGTGATTACCAACTGTCTGATAATGTATAAAAAGAGGAAAATTTACATAGAAAGGGTTCGAACTTTGGAGAACCTGGAGACTAGGCCACTGTATTCTTGATAAAACCATTGATTAATGAAAGAATCAGAAGTTTTCCACACATTATTGGGTATGATTTTGTGATTTATCTGTTATGTGTCATCATATGTTTTCTTCCTTTAAGTATGGTAATGAAGTTGTAGGTATTTATTTAATTATGTAAATGTAGTTAAAATCCCTTAAAAGAGCGCTCCTATACTTGAAGTTCCTACCTCTACAATTCTTCTAAGTTATAGATAATAGTTTATGTGTAAGAAAACATATTATCTTTAACTTCTCAAAGTGTCACAGATAGTAGATTTTGTGTAAAACAACATATTATCTCTGACTTATTCAAGCTTTCTTCATTCATCATTTATATTCAACAATCAAATGGAATTCTGAGATTTTCATGTTACTTAAGTATTAAGGGTTAAAAACCAAGTCCTTTAGGTCCTTCATTTGAGAATACAACATACAATTAAGTGACAAACAAGTGAACATAATTATAAACATTAATGTCTTAAGCACAATTTCTACACAACCAGGAAATTTGTTTCTTAAGGGACAACAATAATTGGCACCGTTGCCAGGGAGAGAAGACAAGAATACTTTTCCCTGCGTTTTTAATATTTTCCTTTGGTTGTTCATTGAGGAGGAAATATGTTGTTGTATTAAACAAACAATAATAACTCTGGCTCTAAGGAGACCCCATACAAGGTCAGATACCTCACTATAGAAAGTTCAAGCCCTTTCAAATCCTGAGAGGCTAGTTTCCAAGAGGGTTGGAAGGCCAAAGACTCCACTTATACCAAGTCCTACACTGTTTGCACCAAGCAGCAGTTCATCACATCTTTCACATTCATCTTTTATTGACCAAGAGTCACCTTTTACATCCAATTGATTTCAAGAACCCAATTGTCAAGAGCAGCCTTTAGAGTTTGTTTCTTTTTTAGTATCTTCTATAGTTATTCAGCTTGAACCTATAACTACATTACCACCTGTACACACTCCATTTACTCCTCAGTCAGGTTCCACATCTGCTGGTAATCAAGGTTCAGTAAATTTAGGAGCAAATATGGCAGCACCTACATTTTTTATGAATAGGTATGCACCTATTCAATTTCCACAATATTTGAATCAAATGCCACAAGAATATTTGACGATTCTTCCTCGTTTCCCAAGGGAGGATGAATAAACAATAGAGAATCATATATCAGTATTTTGTAATTTCATAGAAAACCTAAATGTTGAACACTTGGATGTTGTTCTAAGACTTTTTGTCCAATCCTTGGATGGAGAAGCAAGAAAATGGTTTAAAGGGATTCCTAATAACTCTATTACAACATGGGAAGAGATGGAGAGCTTGTTCACCTAGAGATGGGGAGACCATGGGTATTCACTCATAGAGTTTAATGCTATCAAGAAGAAGTCTAATGAAAGTGTTGTTGAATTCATCAGAAGGTTTAATAAATTGCATAATATTCTTCCAATGGAGATTAAGCCCCCTCTTGCTAGTGAAAAAACAACTTTTGTAGGGGCTTTTGAATAAAAGTTTGGATTCATATTGAGGGAGAGAAAGTCTGCAACCCTTGATCAGATCCAAACTAATGCATTAGAGATAGAAGCAAATCATGTGGCTGCAGGTAAAACACCACAGAGACACCCTATTCAAGATAAGGGAAAGCCTAAATTAGAATCCTCTCAAGATCAAACATTAGAGGATATGAATAATGTAATTAGAAATTTGTCTAACAAATTGATTAAATTAGAATTGGAGAATAAGAATTCTCAGAGGCAAGTACAACAAAACAGAAATTTTAATCCTCAGAATAGAAGACAACCTCTACAAATTTTGCAGAGGGAGAGAAAAGACCAATGTCAGTTTCAAGCGCCACTTTACTTAGAGGCAGATCCTAATGGAGTACAATAGCGTTCCAAGGATCATGATGACCATATTTTCACATTGTATGCAGTAGATGAAGATGAACTAGGTGTTGAGGGAGAATAATATACTAAAATAGATGCCATTTATGATGATAATGAAATTGATGAATATTGGAAGCAATTTACTGATTTTATGCAGGTAGAATTACATAAGAAGTATGACTTGAGATCAAGAAAAAGATATAGAAATCAAGAAAATGAAGGTGAGCAAAAAGTTCTAGCTCCCCTTACAAAAGGCGACTCCACAAGAACCATAACTTGCAAAACAATTGGATAAAGGAAAGCATCAGCAGAATACAAATGGAAAGACTCAAATACTTCAAGGTAAGTCTTCTCAAGATAAAAGTGACAAAATTCCTTTAGAAAGAATTGTTTCCATTCCATAGGAGGTTTCAATGATGAAGAAAAGTGAAGATTAGAATGAAAGGAGTACTAAACAGAGCCATGTGTTTAGTTTCATTAAGAGTTAGAAAGGATCAGAATTGAGGTACCCCACCTAGAGTTGGTCAAAACACTAGTTTATCAAAGAGAAATTGTTAAGTTTATCAACCTGTCTCAGAATGTGAATATAAATGACATTGTAAATATGCAAGAAGATAAACTAATAGTGGTTTTTGGTCCACATGTGGAGGAGGTAGATTCTTCAACACTTCCTTTCTACATTTCTTTATTGATTCATGATTTCCTCTTGCATAATTGTATGTTTGATTCAGGAGCTTCACATAAACTTATGCCATTATCAGTGATGAAACAACTAAACCTACAAGTTACTAAACCTTACAGAGACTTGTATTATTTTGATTCAAATAAAGTCAAGTGTCTGGGGGGAATTAAAGATATGGAGGTGTCACTAGCCGAGACTCCATCTAGAATTTTTGGTAATGGATGGGTGGTAGTAGATATCCTTGCTAGGTTTGGAATGTTACTATTTAGGTCATGGGGGGCTAAATTGGGTGGTGTTCTGAAATTGGATTTTACCTATGTTGTCATACCAATTTTTGGTGGATAAGAAAGGAAGATGTATAAAGAAACAAGATTTATTAGAACAATCACAAATAACGAAGCAAGCAATTCATCTACATATAGCTAGGAAACAGATGAATTTTCTTGCTTCATGCTGCATGACAATGTAGAATTGGCTAAAGATAACCAGAGGCAGCTTACTTCAGCGTGTGTAAATACAGAGCTGCAAACAAAAGGGGTGTGGAAGTGCTTCTTTGATGGAGCCTATTCTAAAGAAGGAACATGTGCTGATTTCCTTTCACAGGATGAATAGATTCAAGATCACAATATTGAAACCTAGAAGGAGCCCAAGCTGGTCAAATTATTTAAGGAAGTTTAACTTAATTATAAGGAGAGATATATTAAGTTTTTCAGGCAAACATTGATGTTTTGGCTTGGTCCTATGAGGATCTCAAGACATATGAGGAAAACATGTTCAACAGACATGGATGCCCTGTCAAAGTCATAACAGAAAATGCTCAAGTGTCCAGTTCAAGTAAGTTTGTTGCTTTTTGTCAGAAGTACTATGCTATTTTATCTCATTCAACTACCTATCATCTGCAGGGAAATGGATTGGCTGAATCCACTAACATAACTTTGACGAGAATCCTTAAGAAATATACTACAGAGAATCTTGATGGTGAAACTCTACAGCTACCTGTCAATGGGCAGTACCTCAAGTAGTACTTCCAGTTTTGAAGCACAAGCATCCTATCATTATAGATACCAGAGTGAATTCATTGTACAAATTCCATAGAATTTTAATTGGCTAAGCAATATATGACTCCATGCCCAAGGTGAAGGCACTAATCTCTGGTTCTTAGTGCTTCTGTTGCAAAAGCACTATCCCCAGTTGGAGCCAGATGTTGTAGCATCCATTGTCATTTTACTTTAATTTTTAGTTTTATTGCAAAAATGGAAAAAAATCAAATATTATGTTATAACTGAAATAACGGAGAATGCGGAAATTTAAAAGAAATGAGTTGTTTTGCATTATTGATGGATTTTGAATGTGAGAAACCCACGAGAAGATTTGGGCCATCCGATCAACAGGCCATAGATCTGACGATAGTCGCATTGTTAACAAGCATGAGGGTTAAATCAAAATTGGATGTGATAAATTTTAAAATGGAGTTAAAACCCTAGTCAATTAGGGTCATCCGCTCGAAGGCAACAGATCCGACGGATATCGCGTCAAAAAGTGAACGGGTTTTATTTTTAAAATCAAACCAGATAAGCCTTTTAACTGTAGTTTTATTTCCTATTGGGTCCGTGGGGAAGTCAAAAGTTTTTTGTAAAAATGAAGGTGATAAGTTTTTTTTCAACAGGTTTAAAGTTTCGTTGAGTTTCCGAAGGATCGGACCGTCCATTGAATAGGTGATCGGACGATGATCGTACACAACTCAGGTGAACACGATAGGTTTATGAACCCGAGTTTTAATTCTTTTGAGTTTCGTGGTAACCAAAGGTTTTCCATATTTCGTGTAAATCAACAGACTTCGCTGTTTTAGCAACATAACCAAAGTTAGAGATGATGACCAAAACTTCAAAGGGACGGTGATTGGTTGGGTTTCTTTGTGTTTTTGACCAATCACAACACTTCCGATATGTAGGTGGCCCACAAGTCCATGCATAGAGCTTTGTTGAAGTGTAGTGTGTTGTGTTAAAACAATTTAAATATTATCAGGAAACATCTACTGATAATCTTCATTAACAGTCAAGCCATAGATCTGAACAATGAACAACAATCATCAGCTTTCTAAATTATGTTACTTCTTGTTATTTTATTTTCTTGAGAATGAGGTGTCTTTTACCCTCTAATGTAATATTTTGTAGTGATTTTTACTTTAGAAAGTTATAGATAGTTAAGTAGTTTGACAGTTTTGGTGATTACCAACTATCTCATAATGTATAAAAAGAGGAGAATTTACATAGAAAGGGTTTGAACTTTGGAGAACCTAGAGACTAGGCCACTGTATTCTTGATAAAATTGTTGATTAATGAAAGAATCAAAAGTTTTCCACACATTGTTGGGTATTGTTTTGTGACTTCTCCGATATGTGTCAGCATACGTTTTCTTCCTTTAAGTATGGTAATGAAGCTACAGGTCTCTATTTTCTTATGTAAATGAAGTTAAAATCCCTTAAAAGAACACTCCTATACTTGAAGTTCCTACCTATGCAATTCTTCTAAGTTAAAGATAGTAGTTTTCGTGTAAGACAACATATTATCTTTAACTTCTCCAAGTGTCACAGATAGTATATTCTGTGTAAAACAACATATTGTCTCTGGCTTCTTCAAGCTTTCTTCATTCATCATTTATATTCAGCAATCAAATGGCATTATGAGATTTTCATGTTACCTAAGTATTAAGGGTTAAAAACCAAGTCTTTCAAGTCCTTCATTTGAGAATACAACATACAATTAAGTGACAAACAAGTGACAATAATTATAAACGTTAATGTATTAAGCATAATTTCTACACAGCCAGGAAATTGGTTTCTTAAGGGACAACACATATGGTCCACCCACTGTTGGAAAGGTTTCAAAGGTATTCCTTGGTTACACAAACACAAAATATCCAACACCTCTCTGGGAATCAAGTTTGTAAGCATTGTGAGAAGCCCAATGTAAGGTGCATGGGGAACTTCCATGTCTGGTAAAAGAGAATGAGCCTCTAGTTAGAAAAGTAATAGTACTATCCTAAATTGGGACCCGAGAAGGACAAGAAAGGCTTCTTGATTACCTAGATATTAGTTCACATAATAAACAACAAGCATAAAAACATAACAACACTTATTCAATAATATCCATATCTAAGAAACGAATTAGTTCATTAACTTAGTATGTAATTAAAGCAACATATACCATAAACATAACAAGAATTTTTCTACTATATGTACGATACATGAATGAAGAAGTGTCAGATTATAGAGATTTTGATTCAAAATGAAAGATCCCAAGTACACTATTACATAGATGAAACACTATATCTAGTAGTGGAACATGAAGCCACAACTTTCTTCTCCAAAGAATGATCCATCTCCTATGCACTATAAGAGAAGCCAAGGCAAGATTCCAAGAATCCTCCCCCTAGCTTGAGTTATGATGAGCTATTTATAACTAGTGACTATGACCTTTGAGTTTACTTATGACTCTTTAAATTCTACGACTGTTTATATTCTTTACATAAATTATCACATTCCATATGTGGCTATTTACATTCCACAAGTGTCCCTTTGACTTCATTACATAACATATATTACAATTTTTTTTACATATGAGACGATGGCTATATAAGGAAAAGCTGATAATGGGAAAAAGTCTCATCAAATTGATAAACCATTTTCTTCATTATGGAGCTCATTTGTAATGCATGTGCCATGCTCTAAACTCCATTGAAATGGATTTGACCTAAACTGGCAAGTCCCTTATGTACCACATCTTCACCTCCAGTGCCTTTGCTAATATGGTATTGGATCTTGACTGTACATTATTCCATAGCCATGAAAATTTCATATGATCTTTGACTCGTACAATGGCCTATTATAGAATAATGGCTTTTGTGACCTCCAAGCCTTCCTATTCTATTTCTTGCTTGATTTGTTCAATGTATTTCCCAATCTCTTGGAAGATGATTTCTCTAACTTTGATTTCTTTGAGTGTTCTTATTGCAGGCATCCCATATTTCTATGTTAGAGACTCAAAACCATTGTGCAATCGATGATAGGAAACAATAGTAATAATTGATTGTTATCCAAGACACATGTAGTTATGATGGTGGAGTCTCAAATGAACTATGTCTATCTCTACAACAATCCTGTCTTTCCTTTCCCAATGTTGTGAAGCATCTGGATACTTGGTAGCCAACTCCTAAAGATGGTCGACTTCTCTGTTTGCTACTTTTAGAATTTTTACCACTTCCCATGATTTCTTTTGAATGCTAATGAGAAGAGCCACAAATTATTGTATAAGTATCATCTCCTCATATAACCATGCCATGGTGTCCTCCATTGGCCCCAGTTACTCCTGTATGGATGACTGTCATTCTACGATGTTGAAACTCTATAAAGATAATCGTTGATTCTCCGTTGTAAGGTGTTTTTATTTTTTCTTCACTACAACAAGTCATTTCCTCAAACTAGCATTCTCACTCAATAGATATTCAGAGTTGTCCTGTGCTACTATGGAGAAAGAAACATTTTCTGCCATGATTTCCCTCGAATTCCTTATGGTATTGGAATTTATCACCTTTTCTATAGAAACTGAGACTAGATTATGAGGATCCTTTGTGAAGTATCTATGCCTCTACTATATGATCTTATTCTTAATATGATCAAACATGACACTGTATACATCCATGAGTCTGTCTTACGGAGGAGGTGTGATCCCCATCTATCCAAATAGAAGATGACTACCTGTGAGAGGCAGTTTCTCTAGAGAACTTGGTTCATCATCCATGGGTTGGATGGTATCCTCTTCCTCCAACTCTTCTTCTTCTATCTCCTAAATCAAATTCCCTTCTTCCAGTCTCTGTGTTGTTTCCTCCTCTTGGGATTGCCATTATTATTCCTCTTCTATTCATCTCCTTTATTTTTCTTCTTCTCATGTCTTTTTAAGCAACTCATCCTGCTTTTGCTTCTCCTCTTCTTCCACTTCTCCCCTCTCCCGTATTTCTTGAATAGATATTGTGTTAAAAAGACTAGATTTCCATTTCCTACTACTCTCACATGTTGAATCATACCCAATCCTCTTCTTAGGAGCTACTTTCCTTGCTTTTGGGGTTATCTGTTCTTCCTCGTGGGCCTATGTTACATACTCCTCCACACTTACCTAATCTTACATATCCACCAGGGTAAGTATGTGATTAAGAGTTACTATGATATGACTCAAAATCCTAGGTGAAGTTAAGGAAGTGGATTCGACGAAGAAAAAACAAACTGACCTTCCTCAAGAGCTACATGACCCCTAGGAGTTAACCAACCACTCCAAGTGCCTAATCCTTGAGTTAACTTGATTTTTAACTGATCTAGGCTCTTAGTCGCTCCCATGAAAAGGAAATCTAACGACTGAGACCCTTCAATTTCTCTCATGAGCCTGCATCCCAATGACTGTAGAATTTTTCATCCAGTTATGTTCTAATGACCATGAGATCTAAGCCACTTATTCAGGGCTAGGACCGATGCCATTGCCCATAACTTAATTAAACTTTAAAAAATTATAAATAACACAAAAAAATCCTTTAACTCAAAAATCCATCAATGACTTAACCTGACCAATCCTAACTATGACATACATTTCATCAAACATATGAAAAACATGTAACCTATAGTTCATGAATGCATATTTGATCATAGGAGTTTGAAAATTATATGATAATCATGAAGGAGGTCTAATTACCTCTCATAATAGTTGCAAAAACATTTTTCAGTCCATGCATTCATCAACCATTCATATATTCATCAAACATGTCAAGAGACATATACAATATAGATCATATAACTAGAAGATAACCAACATATAACCATCAAATAAACAACATATATACCATGGTAACTCAGACATAATATCACCATAAAAATCAATACATATGATCATAGATAAAAGTAGAAAATACCTCTTATTAACATATGAGAATTCCAACCAAGTCAAGGACTTCCACGTACCACTTGACCATAGACTGGGTTAAACCAAATCTTTTTTTTTAGCCAGTCACCCCCATGCCATATTCCAAGCATGAATGTGGGATCTCATGGAATAACCAAAACAAAGCTAAACCATGGCTTCTAGAGGCCAAATCACGACCCTCAACCAGTGATTCCACCTCACGGTTAGACATCGCTAACCCTCACCAGACTAGTCTCTACCCAAGTTGTCTAGGGATCTATATCATTTGTTCCAACCCAGCTCCAGCACCAGTAACTCAACCCTCAACTATCATAGGGCTCCAAAGAATTTTTCCAACTAAGTCTCCAAGACTAGTAACTCAACCCACCAAGGGTTCCAGATCATTATCCAACCAAGGCTTCTAGGACTAGTAACTCAACCCAAGTTGTTCCAGGGCTTTCAAGCATTTGTCCAACCAAGGCTCTAGGAATAATTAACTCAACCCATAGCCATAAGGAACCTAAGAACCAATCAAAAAAAAGTGGGAAAATCCACAACATCATGGCTATCCAGGAAATGGAAAGGCTAGGAAAACCCATTGTCAATCTAGGAAATCCTCCATGCCAATGACAAATCATAACCAAGAAACCACATGCATGTACCATGCATGCCAAAACTAGCAAGGAAACCATACATGAAACTCGATACTTGCAAAGAAAACCCACCATAGCTACTGATCCCATTGTCCCCTTACACTTTCCTGCTTTTCCTTTTCCTTTTTTCTCCAAATCCAAAGTATGCCACAATCCTCCAAGAGTGCCCCAAGGAAACTCTAGGTGTGTAAGAGTATGAGAGAGAGAATAAAAGGATAGTTCCAAAGGATGAAATTACAAAAAATAAAACCAATAAAAGCCATGAATGGATCCTCAAAAGACCTTTTATCATTGAGGCCTCTATTTTTTTCATTTTCCTTCATTTTTATTTTAATTTCCTCTTCACATGCACCCTGTGACCTTTCACCTTCCTTTTCTCCTATTTTCCTCTATTTCATAAATAAATTCCAATTAATGCCTTTTTTCCTTTGCCAATGCCTTTGCTGATTTCCTTAGCTATAATAAACCAAAAGTGACACCCACTAGGATGTTTTCCCCACCATTCAACTTAGAATACATGTCCCATGACCTTGGTCTTATTTTAATTTTAATTTTATTTTTACTTGGAAATTCAACCATGGGCTATTATAGAACCACCCAC